>JAKWBI020000114.1:0-108025 GCA_022664585.2 Zalerion maritima | reverse complement strand
GGCCGTTCATCGACTGCACCGAGCATCCGTCGCATTTGGTGGCACCGACGCCAAGCCTGTAATGCATTTGCAAGGTATCCGTACTCCCCCCCCCCCCCCCCCCTCCAACGCACAAGCTTTTCTTTAAATATATATATATATATATATATACCAATCCCTCATGTACCGTCAGTGCGTATAAACTTATAGTAACGCCAGGGCCAAGCATTGCACACACACACACACACACACACCAATGCACAATGAATAGTAATCCGGTGTATGAGTGGCACTCCAACCCTGAATATACCTACCAGATCCGGACTAAGAACGACCTCATAATCTTATCATTGTATGCAAGCTCCCGGTTCAAAGTACACCACTGTCAATTATCATAACTCAGATAACGGTCAAATTGCTGGGTGGTTGAGCAGTGTTCGCCTTGTCTTCGTTGTCGTTGTTACCGTCGTCGATGGTTGCAAAACCTCATCCATTCTAGCCATCGGAACCGGGAGTCCGATCACACAAGACCCTACGACGCATATGGCAGCCCGCGGGTTCATCAGATTCAGGAACTTACGGAGGCCGAAAGCATATATAGCTGCATTAGCCAAGGATCCATTTCGCCTGCTGCCTCACGAAAAAAAAAAAAAGTATCGTCTCTCGGTGGGGGTCAAATATCTACGCGGCATGTAGGTATCATTCCGCCAGATATCGTCTCCATCAATTAGTAGGTCGGCAGCTAGACTACTTTGCAACCCCAGTAGTATATCTCGGAAATCTGACTGGGTGGTGCTCCTTTTCTGGGGCTGAAGCAAGATTGAGTTGAATGCTTGCTTGGCCGTTCGCAACTCCACCACGCATCAGTGTTGCCCAATATGTGATGTAGTTGCGATTCTCAAATATCGGGAGTCTCATCGACACGGATTCTCATCAGACGGTATCAGCAGCAGGTCTCGCAGGCACGCGCACCCAGCTTTGCCCAACGGTGCTGTCCTGTTCTCTCCCTTTTCTTTTTCATTGTTCCTCGCTCTCGCACTCCTTTCTTCTGTGATTCGACGCGGAGTAGGTCCTGTAGTGAGATGGCACATGTCCCTCGCTGATGGAACGCCCGTGGAAACCAGCCGATACTCTCACGTTTCTTTTTTAGTTTCTGATGTATTCTTTTTTGCCCCTGCACCCACATGTTGTTGGCCAGGCAGACAAGAGGAGACAAGAGGAGAGGAGAGGAGAGGAGAGGAGGGTATGACCTCGGACGGAGGTCACTGGACAGCCTCGATAACCCCCAGATTCCTCTCCTCCAATTTCGAAAAGACTCCGAGATAAATGTGTCTCCACCTTGCTGAGCTTGGGGTATTTCTTTCATCTACCATGAGGCCAGGCTCTGCACACGCCTGGCCGTATAACGTACTGCGCGCAGAGAGGCGAAAGAATGGGGAAGCGGCTGTGACCTGAGTAGCTAGAGCTGTTATGTAAGTAGGAATGATAATATCTACTAATGACTCGATTGTCGCCAAAAGGCATCATTGGGTGAAAAATATAGACGTTAGGCTGTGTTGTGTTCTCTAATTAGCGACACTTGGAGTGCGACAAATTCTGTCACCTCTCACTTGTTCCATCCAGTCGTGCTTTTCTCTTCCCATTTCCAAATTCGGCATCAGTACGGGAGTCATTTGGTTCTCCTCACTTGACACGAGGTCGCCAAGATGTGCGTTTTATTACTTTCCTCCTCGTCACCCTCAAGTACAGGTAGTCTTGAGTAGAGTTCCTCCGCCCTGCTGTAAGTTGGGCATTCATATATGCCATCTGAAAATTGACAGCCAGGAGCCTCGCCCTAGAGCGATTGGCAGAGGACTGTCAGGCGCAAAGAGTGGATCACAAGCCATGTAGCATCTTGCGCGCAAGGGGACCATTCTAAGGTGGTACTATCGCAAGGGGATCATCCGCAGTCACAAGGAGGTCTTCCCTGTGTCTTTTTCGTTTCGTCGTCGCCCGGGGTGGTTGACACAAGGGACCTGTAGTTTCTTGACGGGCGGGGTACGGTGATCATCTCCATCAGCAAGGGGAAGAGAGGCCAACTGCCTAGAATGGGTCATTGGAGGGTATCAGATCGCTAACCCCAGCCGCGATGAGGACAACCATGGGACTGGGCTAGGCATCGAGAAAATGAGTAGCGAGTCTAGACGACGCGGAAGCAAAGAGGAAAGAAGCTATTGGCCGTCTATGAGGGAAAACTGGACTGGAGGGTGGATTTCGGAGGTGATAAAAGATGACATATGACAGAAATTCCCATGGTAAAACCAGAGCATCTCTTTGGCTGTCTGGTGGGGAAAGGCTTGCTTTAAGCACACACAGATGGACCCAGGAAAGAGCAAAGTCGCAGCCGCGCCTACCGCTACTGCTTAGAGACTTACATAGCTCGCCTAGCATAAAATGGACTAAAGTTTGTGGGTCTTGGCTCTTCTGGTTCTGGTTCTAGCATATGTATATCGCCTAGCCTGCGCTGTGATGCCCTGATTTTCAGAAATGTTGCGGTTAAGCAGCTGAGCCTGTGGGTGTACTCTGTATGTGTGTATATTCGTGGTAGGAGGGTGGGGGCAGGGGGAAGGGCTGCTTGGCTGCATAACTACTAGACCTGGGGTACGTGACTCAAAATTCAGATAAAAGTGACATATCAGCCAGTAAGACCATGTTTGGTGTAAATAGCGAGCATCCCAAGCTACCAGTCCTCCGAAAAGAGTATCGTGATCGTGCCGTGGATCAGCGGGATATGTGTGCTGTTCAGGGCCATTGGACTGACTCTGCATACCAGGAACGACTGCTTTGGTGGGCCTCCTCAGCGAGTGATCGACCGCCAAAACCCCAGCGTTGGGGAAGGTCGGCACTGGCTGGTGGTGTGTGGAATTATCCAGCCAAGCGAGCTTGGCCAGTCAGCGCTCGCTGCAATGGTCCCAAGTGGTGAAATAATTCGCATATTTGTATGCGGCAATATGCAGGAAGCACCTTTAGGACGCAGTAGCGTTCTGTAACCCGTCGACTTTGGTGCATGCGGTGCAACCACCTGGCCGGAGTGTGGATGAGCCCAAAACGACGAGAAGGTTTGCAGAAGAGTATAATGTTTGGGTTCTACCTACATTGCCCTAGAATTCACGGATTCGGACAACGCCATGCCGCATCGCTGCTGGCGTCGTGCCAGGCGGGTGGAAACCAACACCTGTCCACGGCACGAGTAGCGCAGTTGTTTAAAACGACTTCTCGCGGCTACGCCCACATGCACGGCAGCTTTCCTGTTGCTTCTTTCAAGCAGCTTCGAGCAAAAGTGCTGGTCGCATGGGTTTCGTCCCAAGGTTAAGCTGAGATCTGACAACCACTCGTCCACTTTTCCACTTTTCTGTCCCATGCATCCCCTCCTCGTCCTTGTCTCACTGCTTTCCCGGAATGGATAAGTAGCAAGTAGCACTTGGACGGAATAGTTGGCCCGTAAGCGCGATGAGTAAGGGGCAAGAGGAATATGGATTCTTCATGCCGCTCACAGTCGCATGCTTCCTTGCCAGCCCGGATATCATATCTCTATCTTCCAAGTCGAGAATGCAATGCACACACCAATGCACTTGCATACGTATTCGGTACTCCACACCGAGAAGCATACTATGTACATGTATATATGTACAGCCAATTATTTTGGTAAAATCTCGGAAATACGTTTCAGCAGGCGAAACTTTGCATTCATGTTCGCATGGTGCCTACATCTGTTTTTCCCCTGTTTCTCCGTCCCAATGTAGCACCTCCATAATTTATGACGAGACTGGGTCTCTGGATCATTTCCTTTCGCCTCCATCCCCTCTGTTGTACTTCCCCTTCTGGGTGCTCGCAGGGGAGAGGGACAACGAGCTGAAGTATCGACGTTTGCATGCATGCAATTCATGGGTAAGGCCGGAAGATGGAGTATGACGGTAGATATTTTCGTGTGCTGGGCGGGTGGGTTTTGGCAGCACATGCACATGAACACTATTTTTAAAATATGGAGGTTTAAAATACTACTGTGTAATCATGGTGATATTTCTAATAAAACCGGGAACTTTTGGGGTTTCTTCGCGCGGCAGTACGGACTACGCCGATAGTCGGAACCGAGTCTGGGGAAGCCTGGGGAAAAGGAAAGCAAACAACACCACATGGCGGCGGGTTGACAGCTCGGGTGAGCTCGTCATCGCTGCCCTCCCTTGCTGCTCTCCCTTGTTTTTTGCGTGGTTGTGATGCCGAAAACAGCAATTTTTTTGACTGTACGTAGTCAAAAGGAGGTGTGGGAGTTTCCAGCCGAGCGGGTCCCCAATCACAGGTACGAGGCCGAAAGAGGAATCTGGGTGTACGAACACGTACCACCACAAAGTATGACAGGTACTCGCCCGCCAAAAGCCGCTGCTGCTGTTGTTGATGTGACGGCATTCCAGACTTCACTGGAAGGCAAACACCAACAGGACCGGACCAAAGTATTAAAAAAAAGAAAAAAGAAAAAAGAAAAAAGATGAAAAAAGATGAAAAAAGAAGAAAAAAAAAGAAAAAAAAAGAAAAGGAACTAACCCCCCCCCCCCTTGGTCGAAGCAGGTTTAAAAATGCCAAGATGCCAAATCCCGCGTGAGGAAGTTCAATGCGAATGCGATATGGAAATACTGCCAATAATCCAAAGCCAATTGCCGCCATTTTGATGGAAGGAAGAAAAAAAAAACCCTCCGCCCTTCCTCCCCCCTCCCGACATCTGACGTGACATGCCGTCTGCGGTGCCCTGCGCAAGTTTCAGGGGCACAAACAGCGTCAACCGAATCGGTTGCGTACGGGTTTCGGACGCACAAAATCATCCCACATCAGCCCGTTGAGTTCTCGTGCAAATGCAGAATCCCGCCGACGTTGCACGACCGCATCATGCCTACCCGTTGAGGCTGCGGCTGCCCTGCAGCGCTGGACATGCAAGAGCGATACACGTTTCTGTCCGACATTGAAAATGCCACGGGCTGGACCAAAACTCACCTCGTTCCGGTGATTGGGGTGGTGAAGGCCTCCTCCTCTGATAAGTGGACCACAGCTGGTTCGCCGTCGCCTTTATCAGGGTAGGATCGAATTTTGGACGGTGGATATCGGGAGCGGGTTCGCGCCAGAGCAAAGTCCAATGGTAAGGCTGAGGAGGTGTCTTTTCCTCTGATATCCGAGGATCTGGGCTTGACATCGCAAGTCGAGGATCCCTGGTGTTGTTAATGACAAGCACTCATTAGCCCCCGAGCTGCCCTCCTTCTCGGCGAGGACGGGTCGTTTCGTTTTGTTTCCGAGTGCCTAGTTTCCACACCTCTGTCTTCGGGTATTTTGGGATGGTCGTTTGCGCCTGCGCTACTCGGCAATACCATCAAAGTAACACTTCCAGCGGGTAGTCTAGCGGACTGGGTTGCTAGTTCTGGACTTTTGTTGACCGCCATCGACTCACCCCCCCGAGGACCCTGAAGTTTTAAGTGCCCCAGATGATGTACTTTTCCTCGCAACGCTCCACCACACATTTCTTTGTTTGGAGAGTGTATCCAGCGTGCCACCTAGCAGCTTTCTCTACATAGTACGTTCTCATTTTTTTTTCTCCTATGAAGCCGTTCGGCGTCCATAAAACCCATCCATGTCTTTCGCACTCACCAGGCCGGGCTCCCAGCGTTCCGCGCTAGGGGCTAGGGTCGGCGAGCAGTAGCGACACGGCCTGGCTCGGCTCGCCAATTAAAATTTAGACTTTGTTCCGCCCTCAGCATTGTATGAAAGTGCTCGGGGGTAGTGTTGCCGCGCCAAGAATAGGACCCAAAACAAATTGTCCACTGCGATGCTGCCCTGCGGCACGTTGTTCACCTTGCTCTACTTGAAAGGTGAGGGGGTCTGTCGCAGCTGACCTAGGAATTTCAATGTCGTGGGAAACCCCTGACTGGTTGCTACTACTCGAATCCTGGATCTCAAGCTTAGTGGACCAGGTATTGGGGTCTTGGCTAATATGCTGTGGTCATGTGCCTGATTTAGACGAAATACTAGACAGATCAAGCTGCCAGGCTGAACTTCATTTGGTCACGAACTCCATGCAGCTCCTCAGGAGTTTTAAAGCCATATGATTGGTTGTGTGCTGTGGCAAGCCACGGTTGATATTAGATATTTCGAACAGCAATTGTGTGTGCTATGAAGCCCCAAAATGCTGGATGGTGTACCCTTTTTAACATAAGCGCCCGAAGTCAGGCGTCTGACGGGAATGCAACCGCTTCTCGGTCTTGTTGGATCATGCGTTGGCGACTCCCGATCCCGCTCCGGAAGCAAGGACAGTAATGCACGGCACTGGCATGTTCGCATCGGCATTGGGCCACAGTGTCTCTGCGCCCTGCAGACGGTCGATGCCGCCGGGAAAAGAGTGTTAAGGTTTAAAGTTCGTGCTCTGTGAACGGTTGAAATAAAGATCATAGCCGGTGCCACAGAATGGCTATGGCTTTTTGTGACTGTCGGTGCAACTTGAAGGCGAGTCAGTCGCACAGTCTCACGGCTCCTCCCCGCCGCTATTATGCTGGTTGCTTGCTTATGGCAGCGGAACGGGGCGAAAATAAGCTCTGGCACCTGCCGATTTGTGCAACGAAGGAGCTACAAAAGGGTACTTGCCTGCACCTACTCTGTTCTTGAACCGCGTCGCCGCTTTCATGTTGTGCAACATCTAGAATATAATCTGAACTTCAGCCAAGTGCTTGGTATCGTCGAACAGGAAAATCAGCCGCATGTAAGGAGGAATGAGAATATGTCTGTCTGGTGTGGACAGGACCCTAGAAAGAGGCAGGGAATATTTCCCCGCTAGTTGAGAGGATTCTGGTGTGTGCTGTATATGCGACCTGCATTCCAGAGGAGCACCAGAAAGGGGAGGAGCGGCAAGCGACTTGCAAAACAAAAAAGGTAAAAGTTGTGAGAGAGGACCGGAGGTATCGTGGGGTGTGCAAATGCGGAGGTAAGATCCTGGGCCGTGATTGGACCCATGACCGAACTGAAAGCTCCTATGGGGCGCAGCAAAGGGGGTCACACACCCCCACGCCCTAGTTTCGTTAGTCACCAGCTGCGTCCTAAGATTCAAGAAGCTGTGTCGTTAGACCATGTTGTATCTCTCGGTATCGCCTTATCCCGCACCCAGGGAAAAAAGTCATTGTGATGCTGTAAAAAAAAACCCTGCTATTGCCATAGGAGCACTAAGGCCCTTCGTCGCTAGTATGAATGCTCATAGATATCAGGGGCAAGTAAAATGTAACCTGGAGATTTCAGCCACAAGTGAAATTGCATCAGAAATACGTGGGCAAATGGTGCAGCCTCGTTTGGCCATCGAGAGGGGTAGGAGCCGCCATGTTATAACTGGAAGCCCCCTTTCTCGTACAATGTTCTTGTGGAGATGTAGCCATTCTGATCTAATGCACGAGGTTCGCCATAATAGTAATTAAACACTTTCGCAATCGATAGGAAGATGGTACAAACGAAAGGTATATTTTTTAATAAAAAATAATGGATGAGGTGACGGCGCAGCGAAGGTGCATAAATCACGTCCGTAGCACATTGCCGGCCGGGAACAACGGATAGGAGGGTCGAGCAACATCCAATTGTGCTGGCTTGGCGGGAAAGTGCATTGTGGGGCTACGCCCAGTTTGGGGAGAGAGATTGCTTGGTAGTACCTTCCTGGTTTTGCTTATGGCGGCATCTTCCCTGGTGGGTCAGTCCCTGTGTCCAATCAGGAGTGCCAGATCCAGAGATCGCCCCTCAACCACGTCCTTGGGATTGAACCGGACAAGGGTATGCAGTCCCCGGGCAGGGATGCGGTGCAGTGACGCTATCCTGCTCCCGGTGCTTCACCCTTTTGTCTGTCGCTGCATTGTCCCCGACCTGTCATGTCTGTCGCTGTGGGTTGCTTTTGTGGTCGCTATGATTAGTATAACCTGCTAAGGTCTCGGTCCTAGCAATGCAGAGATTCCTAGATAGGAAGGTATAATTACCCGTACGTGCCGCTGCAGACATCCGGCGACCGAATCGTTAACGGTTTTAAAATGCAGTCATTGCTGGATGGCGGGTAACAAAGCGGAGGGCGATGGATGGTATGCAGAAATGGGATAATGTGCACATGTACAGATTAGAGACTACGAGATTCCACTTCCAATTAACAGGGAAGGATTCCCAAGGCAACGGTAGGCGGGGGCCATTGATTGATCCAATGACTGGGCTCACCTGACTAGCCAAGCTGTCGCTTTATGCGTTTTCTGTCATTTGTGACAGATACACCCAAATGCACCGCAGCGAAACACTGATTAGACATTTGCGTTCAGTAATCACTAATCTGTGATGCCTACCGCCTTCTTGCAAAACTTCTTATCTTAATATTTAACGCTTGTCCAGATACTGTTTCCAGACTTTTGTAGCAAATACGTGGTGCCGAGGCAGGAGAGATAGCCTGCTATTAAAATCCGGTAACCATAGGCTTTGTCGGTGGACAGGTATACATACATAGTAGTACAGCGCGGTACCGGTATAATATTAGTTTGGATTATGTACCTATGTGGAGTACAGTCCATTTTAAGCTTCCTTAGGATGGGGATATATGGTTGAGTTCAAGAACTGTCGCCTGCTAACTTGGGAATAGGAAACTTGCTTCCGGCAGTAGGTTGTGCATGAGAGCCCTGCCGGCCATGCGCACGGGTTCTCACAACGCCGTGGCTTGTGCCAACAAGTCAGAACTTCCACCTACCCCTCAAGCCTCATTCGAGGTCGGTGTACCAATCCAGGAAGATGAACAGGCCAGGACCCCACCATGCGAGCTTGCTAAATGACTACTTTGTACGGGATAGCTCTACTAGTAGTGAATAGTAGGTCCGTATATCTAAGGTTAGGATGTGCTATGTAAGACATCTAACTTCACACACACTGATGGGTACTACGGTAGGAAACTTCCTACACTGGGGGTTTCATCCTCGTGCGACTTGATCGCGGCTGCTTCGGAACGAAGACGTCCACGGGATTGTTTCTGGTGCACTGTAATCCAGGTTCTGGGTAATTAGTACGAGAAAGACCGCCACACACGCTCTTTGACAGATTGCCACGTCACAGAAAGGTCCAGTGATAGCGCACTAGAATGAAGCCTGGTGGGTTGGCAGGCCGGCCAACGTTGAGGATTCTGAGGCATATCTCAGCCATAAGACCTACATACCTGGATAAGAGTGGCGCTCAGCAGCAGTTTCCAGCTCCCCACCGGGGGCGAAGAAGGAAACTTGTCGCAGGAAATAGATAACATCAAAGTTGGATGGGGATCGAGTTGCTGTGCGGGGGGGAGGAGTCTCTGAACAGAGCGGGTTTTCGCTCATTTCCACATGGGCACAGCTAGTTTTCGTCCTGCTTGTGGCCCCGAGTTTCGACTTGACAACACGCCACTTTTGCAGGCAGGCTCGGTCGAAAACGGTGGTGCATTCTACTATACTCGGCAGAGGATGGAAACCAAGTCCGGACATGGAATAATGGGATGCTTTGCGTCGCCGGGTGAGGGCATCGGCAAACATGGTCGGGTCGAGAATTAACCGGAGTCGGTCGCCGTGTGGGTGGAAAAGAATCGCACCGGAGGTAGGCGGAGTGGAATCACACCAAAATGACCGCCATACTTCGCCGTACTGATTATGTCTGTACACCTCCTTGTGCCGTGCGCCCTCAGACTGGAGACTGGAGACTGGAGAAAAGATGGGACAGAGAAGTGATCTTGGCGCAAATGAGCTGGAAACTGACAGGTCATATTTCTGGGAAGTGTGGCTTTCCTTCTTTTAAGCTGGAACAGGGGGAGCCCAGTCACCACGGGTAGGGAGAGCTCTTTCTTACGCGGGAACATTAGATTTTATTTCCTAGTGCTATTTCCACCCCGATGCGCGCATGGATAAGGCGATTCAACTTTCTCCGCTATCGTCTCTCTGCTGGCCCTCACAAAATGCACATCAAACGTCCGGTGCTTGCTGCCGTAGAATTGCTGCCCAACTGCAACCTCTTTCTCGGTGACAGGGACCAAATGCTCCGAAATATCAAAATCCAAGGGTCCCACTGTGGTCTGGTATCGGAGGTTTGGCGTGGCCCACAACGGTACCTGATGGGAAACGGGGACTTGAGGTTGCGTACGCCACTGTTCGCGGAAGTGTGATGCGAGCCGTTGACTGACCATGTTGTAGCCTTTTCGTTGGACGTGCCAGGGATTGCGCGGTAGGGCGCCAAGCCTCGAGGAGTGTGTGATATCAGGGAAGGGGGGGGGGAACAAGGAGCGGGGGGCGGAGCAACCAGAGAGTGTCAGTACGGGGCAGAAGGGTACATCATCCATCCCGCGCCTGGCCTCTGCGCTAGCAATTTGGTGCTGTACTACCGTGTACAGTAGGCGGCGCGTATGTGAAAGTCGGTTTTATTTTATTTTATTTACTTTTCATTTTCTTTTGCCTCCGCCAAATAGGAAGATCTAGAGGGGAACATGTCCACGTTGTGTTTTCCAGGGTCCAAAAGAGGCTGACAACCATGTAGAGAACAAAGAAGAAAAGAAGAGAGAACATGCGGAGCTTGTTGGATGGTGGAGAGCGGGCGGGAACATCCAATGTCTTGCGGAGCGGAGAGCTAGATCGGCCTCTTCTCCCCTTTTCTTTTTCCCACCCACACTTATCCAGTCGGGGCGGAGAGAGCGGGAATCTGGGAGAACTGTTTGAACGGGCGCATCGAGTCGGAATGCATGCACCACATTCACAATGTCAGACGTGTGAGTGGATGGTGGGGGAGATAACAGGTTACACGCTGTTTTCAGGCGGATTAGGACGCTACCTACATACTGTACCTGCAACCAGTTGCCGTCCATTTCATCAGTCGCGACGTACTACAAATGGGTTCATCTCAAATACCGTGTACATACACTAGTATGTAGGGACACACATGACAGAAGACATGTGTATGACCCGAAAAGTTAAAAGGAGCTTCTCACTGACCAGGACACTACCATTACGTATCGTGTCATATTTAACACCGGAATTTCCAACCCGTGAATTTGTTGTCTGCCAGGCTTTTGGCCCACGGCGCAGTGAATGTGATACCTAAATCCCAGCAGAAAGTGCTTTCAGACCGGGTTGCAGCCTCAGGGTCCGTAATGACCAGAAACAGTGGCGCCCCCAGGTCGCCGGATGAGCTTCACCCACTCATAATTGCCCAGCTTTTGCTTGCCCAGTCCCCCCCTGCAAGACACGAGCTGATGCGACCGTTTTGAGCACCTCCGTCAGCCTTGGAGGTGATCCCGAAAGCAAGTACCAGCGTCTCCTATTTTTTCGCTTCCAAGGCAGGCTCTACGTGTGTAGAGATTGATTAATGTCAATTCGTATTCTCTAGGCCGGTGTTGAGAGCCGCTCATTACTGAGCTCCTAGCCTCGTCTTTAACGGCAAGTCCTTCCTTGCTCATATCTCATCAAAAATTCAAAACACCCCCGTCAGAATAGACCTCCCACCTTGTCATTTACATAGTACAGCAGCTGGAGTTTCTGACGGACATATTCATCACCTCCGTCTCCCGAGTTCCCCAGAGTCGTTCCCATCATCTAGTCTAGTGGCATGTATGGGATGGATGGCGTTTCCGGCAGGCGGTGTTGGCGCGGAACCGCAAGGAGTAAAGTCAGAAGAGGTGTCGGAAGGAACAGGAAGGAGGCACAACCGCGCGAAAATTGACCGGCGTGCGCGAGCTGCTGGCAGGATCCTGCGTTGAAGACGGACGTGCTTCAAGTGTTGCAAAGCCGTAAAGTGAGCCCACGATTATCTGGACTGGAGATTGGCGTACATGGTCGAAGTTTGTATTTTGAGCCGGGACATTTTGGTTCGCAACTGGTACTGATGATGCTCTGCTGCTGCAGGTGAGGACAGGGAGCACGAGAAACCGTGCCCGCCCCTATTGTGCCACAGACCGCGACTGTATTGTAGCGTCGCCCGCACAGCGTGTACCACATCTCGGCAGCACTACGAACGGGCCCGGTGGCGGTTCGCTCATGCTTGGGCACAACCTACAGCACATGTACGGATGGACTCTGTGGAACTGTGATAGGGTCGTCGGGTTCAGATCCCCACGAATGCACACACTACCCACGCACTGCTTTTCATGCTCGCTGTTCACGCTTCACGAGATACTGCGCAAGTGCTGCTGCGCGCCCCCCCCTCTCTCTCTCTCCCTCTCTTTCTTTCTCTCTCTCGCTCTCTCGCTCTCATCCTCTTGCTGCTGTGGTGTATACATACGGATATCCATACGTACATGCAGGCAGATCTGCATCATGTACGGAGCTCGATCTCGAGGTTTCCTGGTACCTGATACCAATCGGACAGGGTGGGATTAGGTGTGGCGGGGGTGTGTTAAATAGACTATTTGCCGCGCTGAGAAAGGAGATGCAGTTTCCGGCAAGGCCCATCCCTGGAGACGCTAGCCCTAATTTGGGGCAGTACACGCGGAAGTCCCACCTTGCTGGAAGGTTCTGGCCAGTCAGGCTGCGCCCTCGTCTCTTCCCAATTGCCTTTCCCAGATATCCCACCCCCCCCAGCAAGGTGGAAGGAACATGAAGGAAGTACCTCCCAAATAGAGTACGAAACCCCAGGACCCTGTGATAGTCCGATGAGGCTGGTACTTTCCCCCAAAGTACCAATGCCATTTGTCGCAAGCCTCTCCTTTCAACTCAACCCAAGTGGCCCCTTAGCGTCACCATACCCTGTCGCTCGTACCCTGGTCGGAATTATAGCTGACTACCACACCTCTAGGCGCAATGATGAACTCTCTTTCGTCCGCTGCTGTCCATTACAGCACCAAACAGACCATGGAAAGAGAAGACGGCTGGGGAGTTTCCCGTTTCAACCTGCTTGAGCTCTTTCTGTTCCTTTCATATCTCTCTCGCTAGATTTTGTTTTTAGTCCTCTGCATGCCTGCGTTGCAGAGCTCTGGCTATCCAGGTTGAGCCTCGACGACAGTACTGCTTTCGCTTTCTCTCACCACCCATCCATGGAGTCCTGACGACCGCTAGTCCCTATATCAGATACCCCTCGGGCTGGGCTGCATCGAAAAGCAAAAGAAACCACAGGAAAGAATGCGATGGGATTAACTTCGTCTATCTGTCTCAAATAGCTACATCAGTCGAAGAGTGTCTGAGTTTCTCAACTTCCCTCGCTTCTCATTTCACACCCCTTCCCTCCTCCTCCTCCTCCTAACCCCCCCCCCCATCCCCAAAGGTACATCTTGTTTGTACATTTGTATACTCGATTTCCACCAAAAGAAGTACGTACCTACCTGGGCTCCGTTTCCAAGACATAACCTTTCAAGAGATACTCCCGCCCTCTTGGTGGGGGTCGGACTCCATCGAGCACTGAGGATAGGCAGGTACTTCTGTGTCCGTCATTTACCTACCTTGCACATGGGGCTTTTAAGAGATCTTGGATCCCAGAAACGCGGTCCTGTCCCTGGCCGTCAAGCATCGTTACAGCCATAATAATAAGATAGCTCAGTCCCCGGATCCGGCTCACTTTGTTTCTTTTTGGCTTCCCACCAAAACGAATCCACGCCTCATCTGGGAATATCGAAGCTGCTTTCTATCATCGCCTCTCTACACCCCCCTCGCATCCTTTCTTTTACCCCTGGGGGCCATTTGTATTTCTTTCCTTTTGTCTCTCCCGCTACCGCCGTCTACTTATCTCTATACCTTGACAAAGTATAACACCAAGGCCTCCATCTCGACCTCACCTCCTACATTTTGCTTCCCCGGAAAACATATATCACTACCTGCCCACCTCAACCCCAACCTCGACTTCTCTTCTTCTCCGCATCTCAACCACAACAACAACAAGAAGACACCAAGTTCGCTTGACTTCACACCAAGGTCATCATTATTACTTTGACATCGTGGAACATTCACAATGGCCCTCACAGCAACACCTCCGACTCACGGAAACTGGGCACGGTGGCCTCACCAGCACCATTCCAACAATGAGTATGTCATGATGGATACCACCATGATGCCCTATGACTCTCGCCCTACTACATCGGCACCGATGCAGAGGCCGGCGATGGCACAGCAATATGTCCCATACAGTGTTCCAGCTCCCATCAACAACATGCCAGCTCCTCACTACCCGCCGTACAACCCGGTATTCCCTCCCAACCACAACGGCAACACCAACGGCAACGGCAACGGCAACGGCAATAACAGCAACTTCAACGGCTCTCCCACCATGGTCCAACCCCCCTACAAGATGGAATTCAACCGCCGCCCGAACCTGAGGATAGTAGCTCCCGAGTCTGCACATCACGATGGTTCCTACTCACGCGATGGCCGCCCGTTCAGCAGTCAGAGCCCGTCCACGAAGAGCGAACCTGCCAGTGCCAAGAAGGGGGGCGTCAACCCTTCACTGACGGCAAAGACGATTACTTCCAATATCGCCATCGGCGACAACCAGATTGACTTCAACACGGACGTGGACGCTCTCATGAAGGCCATCCAGGCCAAGAGGGAGACGGAAGAGCTTGTCAAGAAGGCCGAGGCCGAGGCTAAACAACAACTTTCCCAGAGCCCTCATCCATCTCCTATCAGCCAAAAGGCTCCAGAGGTAGGCTTGGATATGAACCACTCAAGCCCCGTCAGTTCACCTGGTGGACTAACCCCGACCGACCAGGGTGGAGAAACACCCAAGAGGAAGCGGTATCAATGCCAGATCGAAGGATGCGACAAGACCTTTTCCCAAAAGACCCACTTGGAAATCCACAAGAGAGCCCACACTGGGGAGCAGCCTTATGTAGGTCACCTCAGCCAATCCCAATGGGAGAGTAGGAGGGCATTGTTAACAATGGTACAACACAGAAATGCAAGCATATCGGTTGCGGACAGCGCTTTTCCCAACTTGGCAACCTCAAGGTTAGTACTGACCCAGCCATGCCGGCCAGAAAGCCCGGAGGATCTGTCAAATACTAACATCAATACTCTGTTCAAAGACCCACGAACGAAGACACACTGGCGAGAAGCCTTACGAGTGCGAGATTTGCGGCAAGCGGTTTGCCCAGCGGGGAAACGTTCGTGCCCACAAGATCACTCATGACCAGGCCAAGCCCTACATTTGCAAGCTGGACAACTGTTCCAAGGATTTCACCCAACTGGGGAACCTCAAGGTTAGTAGCAGTGACAGCAACTCCTGCAGGGAGAATACCTCTAACAACAAATGTCAACGTTCAGTCTCACCAAAACAAGTTTCACGCCCAGGCTCTCAAGGAGCTAACCATGAAGTTCGCCACTATCGTCGATGAGAAGACGGTATCGTCGGATGACAAGGAGTTGTGGGAGTACTTCGCTACTTTATACAAGAACAGCAACAAGGGAATCAAGGGTCGCGGCAAGGACCGCAAAGTCGGCCCCGCCGTCCAGAGCCACCAGTCCACCGTCCCGTCGCAATATCCGGTCCAACAACCACCTGCCCACCACACTCCCGTACACCACCACCATCAACAACAGCAGCCTCACCACGGCCTCCACCATCCTGGGTCTCTCGCTGCCTATAGCATGAGCCGGGGTCCCCAGCTACCGCACATGATGAGCAACTTTCCGCCAACGGCCCACCGCGACGGATCCCAGCCGTACGAAATGTTTGATGTCGAAACCGCCAGCCATACGGCAAGCAGCTCCACCGGGACGGTATACGAAGAAGAGAATGGACGCGACCTGGCTTTTGGAGACAGGATGTACTAGGACGCGCGACGCGGCGCTCCCGGGCAAAATAAAATAAAAGTAAAACAACAACAAAAAAAAAAAAAAAAAAAAACGCTGGTAGCTGAATACCGCACGGTTGTCAGGTATCGAAGAAAACTTAATGGTTACGACGCATATAAAGGTTTCGAGGCCTAGAAACAGGAGGAAATAGAGAAGCGTAGTCAGAGATGGGTACCGGGAAGAGGCTGCGGCAACAGGCTCACGACACGAAGCGAACAATAGAGGGCTCGGAGTTTTTTTTTTTTTTTTTGGGACGGACTATATTTTGCGACGCCGTGTTCTAGCACGGGCGATGATTTGGGTCGGTATGCATGAACGGAGGCTTGTTTGCATAGAGCTTTGGCGACGACAGTGATGAGATACCATTGTGTGTTATAGTTTGTGATTTTTATTTTTTATTTTTTTCCCTCTTCCATCCTCCTCTTGTTTTCCATTTTCTGATCTTTCGACTTTTGAACTGGCTTGGATTTTATATATATATATATATATATATATATATATTTCTGTGTGTGTTTCTGGCTTTTTTGCGTCTTTCCCCGATGCAGTATATTTTTTTTTTATCTTCCCCGCTGCCTTTTCGTTTCCTAGCCCCGGAGTTGGAGGAGTGAGGAGTGTCTGTCTGTCTGCTGGAGGGGAACGTCGGGGGGTAGGTAGGGTAAGGTACATAGCATGTTTAGTATGTGGCTGGAGTTTCCGAGCTTCCTGGTTGGGCAAAAGCGGGGGTTTGGGTGGTGATGAAAAAAAGGTGTCGAGACAAATCAAAACGGAAAAGCCACACCAGTCATCATCATCTCTAGTCAAGGCGGCAGCCACTGGCAGGCAACATGGCCCCCCCAAGCAAAGTTGGCCGGACATGTCAGTCGTTGCATTTGCGGACGAGACTTCCCTTTTTATTTTATAATATATTTTATTTTTTTACACTGCCTGGGTGGAAGCGATGTTCTTCTTCGCCATTACTATATACTATTAACAGGTCGGGCCCTTTCTATTTTCACAGCAATATACAATGTGGGGTGGTACAAACAGGATCTCCAGGCACAAGATGTCTCGTCCTGTTCTTTGTTTATACATAGCGGAAAAGACTTGGAGCGGTGTTTTGTATTTCTGTCGTTTTGGAACGGCATGCTACTGCAATGTTGTTGCACGGTACTTGCTAGCTGTTTGGCTTTTTTGTTTTTATTGTATTTTTTCCCCACGAGAATCCTAGCAGTAGCAAATGGCATGTTGTAACATTATCATACCATTGTTTTAACTTTTTTTTTTTTGACCGTACCTGCCTGCCATCCGCATCCGTAATATGGAGGGAGATACCTGTGTGAGTGTTTTGACCCTTCAAATGAGATTCACAAGAGTACATACATGCATGCAGCTGACCCCCAAAGCGATCTCGGCACCGTCTCCCAACGCCGACCGGAGAGTGAGAAGCAAAATGCCAGCAATGCTAAAGACGGTGTTAAAAACTTGGGGGGGGGGGGGGATGGGACCATTCGCTCTGGCCAAGTGTCTGAAACGGCGAACGAGCGATGGATCGGACGGGTGGGATCACGCTGCGTAGGGAAGATGTGATAATATATCAATCACCCCCCTCTTGGTTGCTATTAAGTCAGGGCAGACAACCCTAGATGGCGAGAACGAGAAGAGACGGCGCCCGCGAGAGCCCGATAGATAATACGGGGTAGGATGGAAGCGGTGAAATTCAACAGGCATCTGGCATCCGCTGCTCGGTTCTACTGTAGGGGGAGGAGGGGGGGAAGGGTTGGCGTTCTGAAGGAGGGTGGGGATGAATTGCCAGTGGATTAACAGAGGGAGATGGCTAGAAGCGGTCTGGATCTCTGCAGCGAAACATGGAAGCCACCGACTGCTATGTACTAACTTCATTTGCACCTATGCATGTACAGTAGACGGAACAGCAGGCAGGCAGGCTGGCTGGCCAAGTCTGGACTATTTCGGCACTTTTGGTATTAATTAGCAGGGGTGCCGGTAGTAGGTGAAATGTATATGGCAAGGGGGTCGGTGTTAGTGTGGCCCAGGCTTGAATTGTACGCAGCGGGCTAGATTTATTGTATGTTATCATATGTACTGTACATACAGTATGTATGTATGTATGTATGTATGTAGATCTGGCCAGGTCGGCCGGCAGGAGAGAAAAAGAAGAGATCGAAGACGCGCGGTATAGAACAGCCAAGGTGCTGCCCATCAAGCAAACTACTGTAACTGATAGATAGATCGATAGATAGAGCGATAGAAGCAATGGGTTTCGTCCCCCCCCCCACAAAGAGGACAGATAGCAGCCCACCCAGGGGGACTTTGGATACGAGGGCCCGGAAGATACTGTATGTACGTACTGTAGGTTAGGCACCACCTACAGTAGGAAGTCGCCATGGGTGGAAAGCCACTCCTCCCAGGCTACCGTACCTCCTCCGCCCGCACGAGCAGGAACAGTCGTCCGCTACCAAAAATTGCCAAATTCGAACAGAACTGCTGCCTTGGCCGCAATGCAAAGGATGTGCGTGGGGGCCTGAAGCCGAATTTTTTCTCCTTCTTTTTCTTCTTCTTCTTCTTCTTCTTCATCATCATCTTCTTCTTCTTCTACATTCTACGCATCACGGACGTGTTTTTTATACATGCCTATATAGCCAGTTTGGTCAACGACTCGACTCGACTCGCCCCACGAGCCGTCAAGCTCATTCACATATGTATGATACCTGTGGGTATGGCCTAGCCGTCCATGCAAGCACGCACACGCAAACATTCATTTCACGCGCACACACATCTACTGTACATAGCCAGCCGTGGATCCCGTGCCGATTCCACCGGGGGGGGGGGGGGAGAGGGCAGCATATGTGATCAAGGGCCCACGATCTGGGCTGCGACGTGTGTAGTTACACCTGGTTTATTTTATTTTATTTTATTTTATTTCTTGGCCGGATTGGAAGGAAATCGGGGCAACTCTTTGGATGAAGTAAAACGGTTCCCCAGTTTATATATATATATATATATATATATGTATGTATGTATGTGCGCCGGTGGGTGCCGCACGGTCGCCTTTTTGACGGGTGGGTGTGGGGAGGGGACCGGGTTTCCTAATGCATGCAATTGACTGGCGTCTTCACTAGTGACGATGCATAGATAGATGCTGGTAGTGGTAGTAGTATTTCTTATTATTGTTTTGCGACAAAGGAAGGGGCATCCAGATAGGATAGTTAGATATCCTTTTTGCATGTACTACGGTACCTCGTCCTTGAAAAAGTAGTATTTGCCCAGTCACGGATATGGATGGATAGATACAGTAGATCTCCGCTCCACACACACACACACACACACACACACGCACGCAATTGAATAGCAACGAGCGGTCCGCAAAGTCAGCATATGTGTACATTAGCAGATCTTGCATCCGCGTCCCTGACGCGCACATCTATAGATGGTACTGCGGCCCGGTTCCGAAGCAGGCAGGGTGCGCGCGCGGTGCGGTGTGGAAGTATCATTTTTTTACTCTTCTTCTTCTTCTTCTTCTTCTTTTTTTTTTCCCCCTCCCCTTCCATCCTTAAGAACAATAATTTCCTGTCCAGGAATACATATTCACTTTCAGACGCGAGATCTGCTCTTTTTTTTCTTTTCTTTTTTCTTTTCTTTTTTCTTTAATCGACGAAACAGATCCGAAGTGAGTTGGGTCCGTCCCCCTCCCTGCCCTACTAATGACATGGGTTATTTGCACGTAAACACTGTTTTCTAGTACTGCTTAGCATGAACTACATACATACGATGATGCACTGACTGACTGACTAACTGACTGATTTCTCCAGGTATACTACCTAGTATGAACTTAAAGGCCTGCGACAAGATGTCATCTTTCTAACGTCATTCTTTCCCTGGAAACCCTAGGTTTACACTAGTTAGATACACTGGCACGTTTTTTTTTAAGGCTCAACGGCCGGCCGAAGTAAAATTTTAAAAATAAAATAACACCAATTGAGACGCGCCACGCTTGTCCAACGGCGGTGCCGTGCTGTGAGACAGAGCACATCGTCGTGGAGGGCCGAGTCTGGGGACACTTGCTTTTTTATTTCCTTTTTTTCCTTTTTCTCCTTTTTTTCCTTTTCATTGGAGAATCGCGGGACAATAGCATTCAGCTCAAAGAGCCCAATATCAACTAGGCGGTGAACGTCGTTTCCGTGCCGAGAAGTTTACAATACCCAATACCGTCAAGCGAATATGAGATGCGTGTGTGTGTGTGTGTGTGTGTGTGTGTGTCTGTTTGTCTGTCTGTCTGTCTGTCGTACATCTAATAAGCTCCTCTACCATCTAATATTTCAACGGTGAACATCGTTGTGCGCTCGGTCAATGCCTGCCGCTCCTCCCCTCCCCAGCCTTGACCATCCCTAGATGTTGATATTCGCACATCGCCGCACTTGCAAAGCACCCGACTTTACGGCAGCATCTGGAGTGACATTCCTACTAATTTAGTTGCCTGGCCGAGTTTTGAACATGCGCGAACACGCCGGGCCACCCTACCTATGTATGCCCACCACGTCCGTTGCGACAAGGCCTCCGTGCTCCGCAAGCGCATAGCACATACCTTCGTATAAGCCGTGGCTTGTTGAAAGCACGTCTGGCAGGCGTATCCAGCTGGTAGTTTGTGGTTCGTTTCCAGTGCACCGGAACCTCCTAGATTTTGTTGAACGGGGTAAATAAACAGAAAAGGTACCATGTTTACATATTTTGTCTTGCCCTCATCGCGCCTCTCGTTTTTTTTTTTTTTTTTTTTTTTTTTTTTGCGTAACCATCCTTGCTTCGCTTTGCCTTGCTCCCTCCTCTACCCTATCAGGTAGTGTCCCCTATTCGTACTTTAGTGTGTGCGCTGTCCAGAGAGAGTGCGGCGGCGTGAAGGTACCGCCTGCTGGCATAGGCAGACATCATTGCCGGTCGGTCAAGCAAGGCCTGGGCGGGGCTAGCCTTGATGTAGAGGTAGCGGTAAGGCGCTTATGGCGACGCTGGCAGTGCCGGTCTACAAGCTCATCGTCGCCTTCAAAGCAGTGTTCTGGAATCGTCCGTCCAATGTCCAGGAAGGAAGCGAGCACGGGGAGGATGATAGAACCGGATAGATAGGACAAGATACCACCGGCATCACGAGGCCCCCCTACCCACACCTAGGGTGGTTATGTCTCAGGCAGAGCCTCTTCTTCCCAGTCTTCAATTTATCACCAGCCGGCAGAATCGGCCACATCCAGCCTGGCAGCATCATGTTGGCGATGCCGTGGGTGTTAAAGATACCGCCTCTGCCTCTGTTCCCCCACGGAAGGAATCCGCGCTATCCTCTCGCCCTGATATCAACCCGTATCAAAGGAGGTCGATGTTGTTATGGGATATATGCTGCTTCACCGAGGCGGACGAAGAAAGTACCAGAGACAGACCCCAAGGGACACTATTCCACCATGTAGATATGTACGCAGTAGGGATGGCCAAGTGAATCCGGCTGGTCTTCCGTTATTGGTGACACCCTCCCCCGGCTGTGTACTCTCCTCTCCCTGCTCTCCCTCCGCTCTCTCCGCTCTCTCCTCTTCCCGCCCCTCTAAGTCACTACCCACCTTGAGTTTCTTTTTCCCTTTAGCTGTCGTACTTTTCTTCCGTGGCCGCGGCCCGTCATATTTAACTTCTTCTGTACGATGGGTTTTTGACCCTGGTAGAGAGATCGAGCTTGGTGGCGGGCTAGTTTAGGTTAGAAGGGCAGTGATATAGTCGCCAGCGCAAAAAAATAAAATAAAAAACTTCGCGGCTGGGGTCTGCCGGCAGTCGTGGGGAATCTTGCTATGAGCCTCTTCTCAACCACGCCCGAAAGCCCGGTGACAAGCTCATGCTTCGGCCTCCTGGATCGATCACAACATCCAACCAAGTACCACACCCACCTCGTGGTATCTTTCCATTCTCGTCCCAAAAGCTCCGCTTCATCGACGTGTCGCTTCGAAAGAGACTACGTAAAAAATGACAGCTCAGCCATCTGGATATACGCACTTCTCACCAGAGTCTTTCGGACAAGTAAGACATCCTTGAGCAGGATACCCTGGCTAGAGACCTTAGCGAAGACAAAACCACGATGCGAGGGAGGGGGGTCGGGGAAATTGGACACAGTAAGAGCCGGTCGGCGGCGGCGGTTCAGAGGTATGGTGTGTGGTGTGTGGTGTGTGGTGTGTGTCTCGGTGTCTCATGTTGCGTTGCCCACTTGGTTTTCACTCCGTAGTCACTGGTCTCACCTTGCATCACTCCCCAGCTCACAACTGCTAGCTTAGCTGCTACATCGAATCGATCGAGTATAGCTGGGAAAATAGGAGATGGATCGGCATGAGGTACGGACAAGACAGCTACTATTTCCATCCATCCATCCATCCATCCGTCCGTCCAGATGTCGTTGAAACCATCCCAGAGAAAGCATTCCTACGGGAGAATGGTGGGAAATCTCAGAATTTGGCACAGTATAAAGTTCGTTAGTCCTAGTAGCTAGCAGTGGTCATGGATCAGACGTTATGATACATCACAATGACAGAGCCAAGCCTTGCCACTCTCTTCTGCTGTCGGGGTTTTATAAGCTGTCTCTGGGTGGTATGGTCAATCGAAATCATCCCCCGTGACTTCCTTGAACATTGCCATCTTAATGCGACTTGCCGGAAATATCACCACAAAGTACATATGTAGATCCGCGAATGGTGGATAAATGAGGCTTGAACTCACTCACCAGCGAGCACCGTACCGACCACACTACACAGCCAAATACCGCACGCACACCACCCAAAGATCTGGTACAAACCAGGCCAAAGTCACGGCCCACCGGTGCGATCGCGTTGTGTCCGCGGGGTTGGGCGTGTGCCAGTGAGGGCTGCCAATGAGCCCCCCCCAGTCCAGCAGGAAAAAGGAAAAGTACCTCATCAAGCTCATGCAGGGCCAAGTGACCCGCGATTAAGAAAAAGAAAAGAAAAGAAATGCCGCAACCATGACCCTCCCTCTCTCCTCAAGGCTTTTTTTTTTCTTTTTTTCTTTTTTTCTCAGATCTCTGGGCTCTGGTTTCCCACTACCCACGAGTCTCAAAGGGGGTGCACAGCATCGGGGATACCTTCATGGAAAGTACTGTATCTACATATGCGGGAGCTATGCATGGCGCCCGAGAGTGTCCAATCGCCGCCCGCCTTTCACCACACACCCAATCTAGACGTGGTATGTACATACATAGGTAGCCACCGCAACACCACCCAGAACAATCGCTCCAATGTACAGTACCTACTGTGCACCACCATCCTTCCCCTAAGCGACGCACACACAGACACACGTTCTGAAGTCCGCCGCGGGGCGTGCCTTTCCTTCCTCCCCCCCCGTCCCATCGTCTCCGCTACCCTTTCCTGTTACGTACCCATCACAGATGCTGTAGCATCCTACATGTCATATCCTTCACCGGTCATATACCTAAATATCAGGGCCAAGCACCCTTTTCGGCTTTCCTTTCCACCCCGCTCTCTCCTACTCCTCCTCCTACTCCTCCCTCGTTCATGAGTATCCTATGCAATGCCCGGAAGGGGCATCTCAAGGCGGGCGGAAAACCCGCCCAAAACGTGATTAGTTATCCCACCACGCCGGCTCTCCGATATCCTACCGTGGCTAGGCGCTGCGTGATGAGGTTGGGGATGTGCTGTATGTAGGTACATACTCATTTCCCCCACGGTAGGTATGTATCTGCTAGCCCCAAATTCCCTGCTCCTACTAATGTTGCGGGCTGAAGCCTCCTGACCACCCACTCACATACATACATGGTACACCGTCTCAACTCACCTTCCCGTATCAGATAAGAGGTGGCGGCAGGCAGGCCGGCAGGAAGGAAGGAAGGAAGGGAGGAAGGAGGGAAAGCTGGGGCTGTTGGGTCGGTGCCGGAGGTGGAGGTGTGTGAAGGTCCCCCATTCTCGTCTGCGCGCCGAGCCTCATTGACACCTCCACACACACACAACCACGCCTCTGGGTCGCTCATAATCTCTAGCGGGCTCCGAGCCACTCTCTTTCTTCCATCGGTCCCCTAATCGAGAGTCGTTACTTGGTATTTCTGGAGCACTTGGCTTTCACGACACCACCCCGTCACCAAGTCAGCCTACCTTCGCACCCGTATATAGAAGGAGAGCAGTCGTGTATCGCATCTGCCCATAAAGAAGGCGCCTGCAACCTTTCTGTGACACATTCATGCATCCAGACCAGCTCTGTCGTCGTCGGGAACGCTGCAGGGTTAGCATAGTGGCCCGAGCAATATGGTGGTGACAAGGGCTCCAACTGGTATGGCTGCCGTGCTGAATCAATTTGGTAAGAGTAACTCCAAGATAGGTGGCAAGGCTCTGTCTGCAACACACAAAAGACGCGGTATTAACGAGCAGGAAGGGAGAACCCACGAGTGGCCTTCTGGACTCGTGGATATGATAATGCCTCATGCGTAGACAGGGGATAGGACCTGGATCCATCCAAACCCTCTATCGTCAGAACGTTTGGGAGCCTGCTTGAAGCAATGCAACTGGACGTGCCGGAATCGTTCGCTGGCGGTAACAAGCAATTGGCCCGTAGAACACAAAAGCCAGACCTGGCGAGCAAGACTGTGGTGATCCCCTGAGGTGTTGTATGATAGCAGTGAATACCTCATCTCACCGGCGATGACGTCACGTGACGTGGGCCAGTCACACACGCCGGGAATATACGACATTCAATATCCCCTATGATGATTGAAAAGAATATGTAAGAGTATGTAAGAGAATGAAAGGTGGCAAATGATCAAAAACAGGTACGATGTACGAGGCGGTCAGGAAGGAGTGAATAATGGCAAGGCGGCTGGTGTATCTTGAGGGTGGGCGTTCTGGGAAAGTTTCCATCGTGCTTCGTGGAAGCCAAGGAAAAGGGTTTTTTGTCGCACAGCATGGATCTAGAGCGTTGTGGCTAACTTCCTGGGCCGACCTACTGGAGGAGGCAGCATGCATAATTTCCGAGGTGCTTCGAAGCACTTTTCCCTCACTCCAGCACAGCCAGCCAGGGGACAGTATTTCACCCATGGCAGCTGAGGTCATGCCGTGTGGGCGTGTTAGCGGTCGAGAGCTGTTATCATCCCACTAATCCCGCGCCCAGCTCAGTATCTTGTAAGAAAATGTTAGTAAATTGTCTGCTCTCTAATGCATGCTCACCGCCTTCTGAGCCTTCAGCAATACTCGACACGAATTTGAGAGGCCCTTGCTCGTCGCCATCGAGAGTGCAGTCGATCGGACTCGATAAGGAATATTTGGTGATGATGCATGGTGGCGGCCGAGAGAACGAGAGATTCAAAAATTGAGATATGATGAGAGGCAACCGGATTATCTGCAGATGGACGGATAGGGAGACAGCATCCCTCACCGCCGTGGATTTGCACGTGTTCTGGCCAGTGATTGTCCGCTGTTGTTTGGGCCGCATTCGGGACCATGCGCATTATATACATACATCCAACAGCGCTACCCTGTCGTGCCATGCGTTGCTAGGCCTTGGATGACATTTCACCCTGCTGTTGCCTTTCCAAGGTTGAAGACAGGCGGTAGATGCATCATAGCTGCGTGCATAAGACTGCTAGCCTATAGTCGAGCCCAACCATCGTTTGTGGGCAAAACAGTCTTGCAGGTCTTTTCGCACTTGAGCTGTGGCAGCCCGACATCCATAGTTGAAATCAAGCAATCACTGCTCTGGGAGTCAACCCCAGATGCTGGTACTGCTATCGCATATGCACCATCTAGCCTCCAACTTATTTCCTTGTGATTGAGTGCGACTGGACGAATGTAGTGTGGAGCGGGCTATGTGTTATGTACAAAAGTAGGGTATAGTTTGCCGTGTTAGAGGTGTGTGCCCAACAAACATCTAATCTCGGCTCGGGGGGGCAAAGGGATGGATGTTGGCCAGACCAAATATATTTTGCAGATGTCAGGTAGCAGGTACACAACCAGCGAGTATAGAAAACGTCTCTGAATGCAGCCTGCTGCTGTCGACATGCGCGCCATGGATCCGTGGCCCCGTCGCGACGGTCCATTCAAAAGCATTTTTGTCCTATGCGGGGCCCTGTGATTTCGTCAACCTCACGGCTAAGCTACAGGCGCCTGTACATGACAGGGCCAGCTCATCTCATCTCCATCATCGTCAAAATCTATGCTTCGATCCGTCTAGGCCTGGGGCCCACTTTCCAAGCCGCATCTGGCGTAGAAAGTTGGGGGTCACTGGAGATTTTTGACTAGGGCCTCCCGGTTTCCCGGTTGGTGAAAGTCGAGATGGCAGACCGGGATCCGGGTCACACGGTCCCTTGATGAGATTGACTCGCAAGATTCCGGACAGGGCTAGGCCATGAAGACCGAAAACTGCGGCGTCTTTTGTTGTCGCAACGTCCGGTGAGGTAACCGTTCCGGCGGGAGCTCAAACGTGATTGAATATGTTTCACACTCTCATGGTGGTGTTCAAGGACCACCTTTGCACATGGTTTGCGGATAAGGGTTTATTCCCACCAGCCATACGAAAGTACCGCACTTCCCAACATAACTCAATACTCGTGTACAATTCAGAGATGTATCAAATTATATCCCTGTATAGCTGAACGATGATCCAATGGCCCTCAGAGCAGATCGTGGCAAACTGACATCGACGTTGAACCGGCCGGGAAGACCCTGTGAGGCAAACGGATGTACCATCCTCATCGGGTTGACAGGCGGGGTGTGAGAACATCTGGAGGCTGTGCACGATCTGAAAACGAACTCCGAACCCGAGCCCCGGTATAAACTTGGAGTCTCGGTTCCCCGTTCACGATTTCCCAACGAGGCTATCTCTTGGTGTTGAGATGAAGGAAAAGTGATCTGTGGTTGGATGGGTGATAGGCGGGTGAGGGCGACTGTTGATTGAGAAGACTCGCTGGCTACTGTAGGTAGGGTTTCTGGGCGTCGACGCCGGGTGGCTTGCTTGCAAAAGGGGGCCCACAGTGTCGGCATGAAATCTCAACATATTGCCCTCCTCATCAACCTCCATGCAAAGTTGAGACAAACAAGATGTTGTCACCCTGTTGGAGTTCGTATGCCTCCTCCCCCTCAAGTTCCCAATCTGCGTCGTTGATGAGGACTAGGATTCCCGGGCGACTAACGTGACAAATCATTAGCCTCGGCCGTTGGGGGTGATGGGGTCGCTGACGAGCTATAGGATAGCAGCCAACGCTCATATTTCAGGTTTTTTTTTGCAGTTGGCGTGAATCCGTTCTTTCTAGGTGAAGTGCCTCTTTTGTATCCCGGTTGGAATGACCGGGAAGGGTTGGTGTAGCACCGTAGCAGTGTTAATGGTGGGCAGCAGCCATCGGGATGTGCTCCTGGAACATCACTGGATGGGCCAGGAAATAGCAGGTCACCACTGGGCGTCGCTGGGCACCGCTTAGGGCGCTTGGGCCTGATAGGGTAAATGGCTGCGAGAGTGCAGGAATATGATGGCGGGCAATGGCGCGGAATGACAGCTTGAGAAAGGAGGGGCTTTCGAGACATACAGGTGGTTATCAAGGACAAATAGGTCTTTTCGGGGGTCCTTCATTGATTCTCGGCACAGATAGTCGATGAGGAATGCAATGTTGGCCGGGCCTCCATCCTTGTCTGCTACTGGAATCTTGAGCGAATGGCGACGCTCGTTGGAAAAGAGCATTTCCAGTCCCCCTCTTTTATGACCCGGTGCTATCGGTCAGCGGATTCCATCACGAAACCAAGCAGCCAAACTGCAGTAGTAGTAGTAGGACGAGTGGGGGGTAAACCCGAATCATTGATGCCCATTACAGTGCGTCCTGCTACAATGGACACCAAAAGCAGCAGCTGTTTCGAAGATACGGGTGTTGGGGAGGGGCAGCAATACATACGTAAACTCGACCGTTAGAGAAAGGGTCCTGGGTTCTGTTTTGCTCGTCATTCTCAACACACTTGGTGGATAGCCACCCGGAACAGGGCCTGGTGGAATGATCATATGAGCACAAGAAGACGAGTAGAAAAAGAGAGGCACCGCTTATTTCTTCTTTTTTTTTTTTTTTTTTTTGCGGCTTGTGCCTCGAGTCACAAGAACTGCTATCGCTGACGTGCAGTGGGGTGGGGCAGCATGGGAAGCGCCTGCCACGGAAATGTCGCTGGAGGGATCACAAAGTCTGTCACACTGTAAATCTCGTGATGAAGCCTGTGAACTTTCCCCACGTGCAGCGATTTTCATCACCACCAACGACACCAGGCTTCTGACCAATCAGCATCGATTAGGTGATAGTTTCTTCTTGGAAGACTCATTGGGAAGGCTAAATCTCGAAAACTCTACAATCTTGTTCGTGACACAGCTATATTAAAACTAGGATGACTTCGACTATGAAGGCCCAGTCCGAATACATATCAGTCGGGGCGAATCGACACACTGCGGTGGCGGATTGGAGCGAAGACGGACTACTAGCATTTGGGGCAGATGTTAATGTTGCCTTGTGGAAGCCGACAGTGGGTTTGACACTGCCATTCGCATCTTAATTCATGGTGAGTTCATCTGGACTAACATAGCTGTGCAGGATTCTACCTCTTGTGGAATCCAAATTCTCCTGAGCGGGCACAAAGACGTCATCAAAGTCGTCAAGTTCATTCCCAAGACCCGGCTCGATGACACCTGCTCGTACCTTATCACTGGGGCCGACGACAAGACACTGCGAGTATGGAGGATAAATACCCAAATTAGCACGTCCGAATGTGTGCAGGTGGAGGAGAGCCACACGGCAGCCATAAATTGCATATCCGTGACCAAGACGTCGACCGAACTTAGCGAGCAGGAGATCATCATTGCCACAGGAGGAGCGGATGCAACGATCAGGATATGGAAATTCGACAATGCCTCCCAGAGCGACTCTCCTCTCAAGCCAGTCCAGATGATTAAAACAACGCCAAAGTTCTTCCCTTTGTGTTTGTCTGTCTCTGAGCTAGGGGCGGCTAGGAATGGCAGCTACGTTCTCGCGGCCGCAGGGACTCGGAACACTATACACATCTACATCGGCGACACAGCCGACTCGGACCTGGCTTTCACGTCAGCGGCGACACTCTCGGGACACGAAGGTTGGATTCGATCCCTAGACATAAGCCCAGAGCCCCGTTCCTCATCTACTTCTGCCTCATCGCCACCCGACCTCCTCCTAGCATCCGCCAGCCAGGACAAGTATATCCGTCTCTGGCGCATCCACGCCGGCCACGCTCTTCCTCCCCTCTCAACAGGCGCAGAATCCGCCTTTGCGGGGGGTGCTAGATCCCCAGCCAACAAAGCCCACCGAATCAACAGCTCTGGAGCCGGAGAATACTCCGTCACCTTCGAGGCTTTGCTCTTGGGCCACGAAGACTGGATCTACTCTGCACGATGGCACACCAACAAAAGTGTCTCCTCTAATAAGCTACAGCTCCTAAGCACCAGCGCCGACAACTCCCTCGCAATCTGGGAACCCGACGTCGACTCCGGGATCTGGCTCTCCGCCGCCCGTCTAGGCGAGATATCCCGCGAGAAGGGCGCAACCACCGCAACGGGGAGCACAGGCGGCTTCTGGACTGGGCTGTGGAGTCCCGACGGCACGGCAGTGGTGACACTGGGACGGACAGGCGGGTGGAGGATGTGGCGGCGTTCACCCTCAACCGGCGCAGGGCCCCAAGACTGGAAACAATTTGTTGCTATCGGTGGCCACATCAAGCCCGTTACCGGTGTAACTTGGGAGAAGAACGGACGGTATCTACTGAGCACGTCGCACGACCAGACGACCAGACTTCACGCGAGGTGGAAAGGATCCGAAGGACAGGAGAAGGATAGGGGATACCACGAGCTAGCCCGCCCACAGATCCACGGCTACGATCTGAACTGCATATCCACCCTCTCGCCCACCTCCTTCGTGTCCGGCGCTGACGAGAAACTCATGCGCGTCTTTAAGATGCCCAAGGGCGTCGCCGACCTTTTATCTCGCGTGAGTGGCATCTCCGCTACCACCACAACACCGAGAGGATCAACAATAGAAGAACACCCCGAAGACCTCCCAAACGCAGCAAACATGCCAGTACTGGGCCTTTCAAACAAAGCTACAGACACCGACGGGACGACCTCGGCTCCCAAGGATCAACCCCCCAACAACACCGAGGCCACAGAGCCCTCCCCATCCGCCCTCTCCCCATCCTACCCACCCCACGAAGACATTCTCTCCCGACACTCGCTCTTCCCCGAAACCGAAAAGCTCTACGGCCACGGGTACGAAATATCCTGCCTCTCCGCCAACTCGTCCGGAACCCTCATCGCAAGCGCATGCAAGGCCACATCCCTGGAGCACGCAGTGATACGTCTCTTTGAGACTGAAAAGTGGACAGAAGTGACGCCGCCGTTGAAGATGCACGGGTTGACTTGTACCAGGGTACGATTCTCGTCGGGTGGGCGGGAAGACAGAATTTTGTCCGTCGGAAGAGACAGGGCGTGGGGTGTTTTCGAAAAACAGAGCAAGAACAAGAAGGCGGTTTGCGGCGAAGTGGAAGGAAAAGCAGCAGGGGAAGCACCAGAGGGAGCGGAGAAGGAAGCAGAAGAAGAGAAGCATAGATACGAGCTCAAGTACTCAAACCTCAAAGCACACAGCCGCATGATAAACGATTGCGCCTGGGCTCCATCCGGAAACTCCTTCGTCACAGCGGGGAGAGATAGGACTGTCAAATTCTGGAAACTCCCTCCTGCTGCTTCCCTCTCCTCCTCGTCCTCATCTGGTCCTCATCTCGACTCCACTTCAACGGCGGCAACAATAACTGGCAAGACCATCGTCACGGAGTCGAGCCCCGTAACCGCGGTCGACTTCCTGCCATTCACGGTTGGCTGCGGTCCGTGGTTGAAGAAGCTAGTCGTTCTAGCCGTCGGCACGGAGGTCGGGAGAGTTAGCGTGCACATCGGTTCTGAGGACGGAGATGGAGTCTTTGCAAGCGGCAAGGAATGCGGGATCGATATCGATTATAGGTGTGTCATATTATCGACTTGTTTTATTTTCGTGCGGTTATTATCTTATTTGCATTACATACTCACAAAAGGACACTTGATGAACAGGTTCAACCTACCCAAAGCGGTCCACCAGCTCGCCTGGAGACCAAGCTATTCCGGGGCACCAGAGCTGGCAGTGGCGGGCGAGGATGGATCGCTCCGCATTATCTCCTTCCCAGGCTTGTTGGACGTGGACGCACCAGCATCTCTAGATAAGACAGAGGTGGTAGAGAAGAAGGAGGAGGTAAAGGAAGGGGGAGACCAGGTCCAAGAGCCAGCATGAAGATGATGGAAGCCGGGAAGCAAGAATCCCCGCCTGTCTATTAGAGCATTCATAAAAATCAACCAACTACATCACTGGCCTATTAGTCTATATGTGTGTGGATTTGTAGGGCATTAAAACGGAATGTGTTTAGCCATGGAAGAGTGTCGACGTGATGTGTAGTCCTTCTGAGTTAGTGTTACCCATGTTTGCGTATATATCCGTCGCTACGATGCCACGGCTGTGTCTCCTGAGCCATCGAGCCGTCATATGTAGTGAACCTAGGCATTATCCCGCAAGCGCTATGCAAAAACTCCCGAGAATAAATGAAGCGGCCAAATTGAAAAGCAAGAGACGGGTCAGAGGAGGGGTGCTAGAGGAGCGAGAATCACTGCGAAGGGTGTCGAAGATTAGTAATAAGAGGCCCGTTCGTGATCGACGGCGAAGGGCTTAGGAGGATCGGGGTGTGGATATCGTGGGGGCCGGAGCAAGTCGTCTAAAAAATTGAGGTCGGGATTATGGGCCTGGTGAGGAGTATATAGAGGAACCCGGGCGACCGTATGGTAGGTAACAAGTCGAGATAGAATTCGTGTGGGGGTGGAATCCGAGGACGTGGCTAGTAACGGGTGGCGTTACGTACATGGTATGTACCACATATCATCGCAAGGGCATTCTCAAGAAAAGTCGTTGGGAACCGGTCGGTATGGCTAGGTGGCAAAGAATCGCTTCGCCTCATCGTGGGATTGTCTGCCATCGACCTTGCCAGACAGAGTACGCAACCTTCACCGGGCCGGAGACAGGCGAGTTATCAGCTTACAATTCCTCCTTCACCGCCCCCGCAACCGTCGACGCACTTTCCATCACCTTCTCTGCCACAAAAGTCGCAGCGGTCGTGACCACACTTGCGACGCCTCCCGTCCCTGTCCCCAGCGCTCCCTGGGCGAGCTCGTGCATGGCATCCTTCGTGAGCTCGAGCACGTCCACGTTGTCGTCGCCTATGAAGTAGAACCACGCCCTGTTGAGCAGGAAGGCGATGTGCTGTGGCATGTACAGGATAGTCGCGATGATCGTGAGGGCCGAGAAGAGGAAGACCACGGACCCTGCGGGAGAGAGTCGCTCTAGTTAGTGTCCAAGTTCCAACCCCTACCAGCGTCGCACTGAGGAAGGGACATTAGGGGTGCATACAAAATATAGCCTTCTCCGCAGCTGTGAAGATATAAACACTAAAAGTCGCCTCGATCTGGTACTTCTTGAGCGCCATCCAGCGCGTGATGGTATTGAACATTGTCATGTTATTGGTAAGTCCCGGAAAAGTTTCCCCTTAATTTAAGTAGTTGCGCTTGAGAGATGCGGTTGTGATCAGGCAGTCATGGAGAGAGCCTTCTCGAGGGGAAGCAGCAGAATGGACAGTTTAACAAAAATTGAGAGAAGTTGCGTCGCAAGAGCCGTCGACCAAAGGAGTGTGGCAGGGTTGGTGTGCTGCGCGAGGTGGTGGTGGTTTGCGTGAGGTGGTGCGTACCAGCGGCGATGTCAATTTACCTTTTGACGTTGAAGTTGGTGGTCGCGTTTGACGTTGAAGATTCCAGGCTCAGGGAAAGGTGGGTCTTCCGCGTAGCCGTGATTGGCCGATCCTGGGGACATCAGGGTTCTAGTCCGTGCGTCTATCTATGGGCGGCAGGCAGTTAGCTCTCTCCATCAACTTCAACATCCTCCAGCTACTGTTTACCCAGTCTGTCTGTGGAGGATCCTGCATAGGATACAAGGTTCTGTCCCGCCAGATAACTACAATGATGCGAGGCCGACTTTCCCAAATATCAAACTATGGCGCAGCTCCATCGAGGCTCCTTGCGGGAGGCGCTCGTCAATCCCGTTGCTGCAACTGTCAAGCTGTCCCCTCTGTTGCCTTCTCCTCTACCCCTCTATTCGAAGCGAAAGCGCCGCCCCGGACACAGCTTCCACCACGGCCGAAACCTCCTCCGGAAGAAGAAATAGAGGAAGCTTTTGTGAAAGGAAGCGGGCCGGGTGGGCAAAAGATTGTTCGTTCTCCACCAAGTATCGCCCCCAGACCGTGCATCTGTCCAAACTCACTAATGCTGATATTTGAATTCCTCCACCAGAACAAAACATCGTCAGCAGTCCAGCTGAAACATATACCTACCGGGATTGTCGTCAAATCGCAAGCCACCCGGTCCAGGACAGAGAATCGAAAGATAGCTAGAAACAATCTAGCTTTAAAATTAGACGAGCTAAAAAACGGTGACCAGAGCAGGGTCGCGATTGTGGGAGCTTTCAAGAAAAAGAAGTCAGACTCGAGTTCCAAGAAAAGCCGACGGAAATACAAGAAGCTAGAAGAGGAGAACGCAGGAAAAACTGGAGCTGGAGCAAACAAGGGGGAAGAAGGAGACCTTCCGGAGGAAAGGGTATGACGTTGCGATGAAGGCGCGACTAGATAAACCACATGCAAATATTAAGTAGGCTAAAGTTTATCCACATTACATGTTTAACAGTTCTACAAATATGGCAGAAACGTCACTTGCGAACAAAGGCTGCCCAGTCACAATCAAATAGGCCTCTGATGGTAACTATAAGGAAGTGTATGATCAACCTCAGGTGCCCTATCGCCCCCTCCATTTCCCGTGGACCCCAAATACGCAGGCTACAAAGCAAAACCCGTCCCAACCATTTTCTGCTTTTGCTTTTCGAAAAACCAGACCCAACCACACCACCATCGTGAAAACCTTTACTAAGTACGAGACATCCTCCCTAGATACCTTGGCATAGGTCAGAATCTCGTCGTCGGCGCGGATATAGAAGTTGTTGTTCGGCAGCAGAGGGAAGGGAGTTTTATTGGCTTGCTGAAGAACGTAATTGTCAGCAAACTGTCGCAGCAGAGAAAAATTCCCGAAGGGACATGAAATATAGGGAGGTGGGGGGAACATTCGCAGCAGTGTTCATTTGCACATACCTTAAAAGCACTTGCGATGAACAATGCTGGGACCACTCTCGTCGTACTCCTGCTTCGAGATCCACATCTGCTGGAAGGTAGAGAGGGAGGCGAGAATGGAACCACCAATCCAAACAGAGTACTTGCGCTCAGGAGGAGCAATGATCTTGACCTTCATCGAGGAAGGAGCAAGAGCAGTGATCTCCTTCTGCATACGGTCAGAGAGACCAGGATACATGGTGGTACCACCAGACTAGAAGAGAAAATTTGCGTCAGCAACTGGGTCCAGATTGCGTTTTCTAGAGGTAAAGTGGATTCCATAAAGCATACCATGACGATATTTCCGTAGAGATCCTTCCTGACATCAACATCACACTTCATGATGGAGTTGAAAGTGGTGACGTGGATGCCGCCGCTCTCAAGACCAAGGACAGAAGGCTGGAACAGAGCCTCGGGAGCTCGGAAGCGCTCGTTGCCGATAGTAATGACCTGTCCATCAGGAAGCTCGTAGGACTTCTCCAAGCTGGAGGACTGGGCGGCAGTCTGGATCTCCTGCTCAAAGTCAAGAGCAACGTAGCAGAGCTTCTCCTTAATGTCACGGACGATTTCGCGTTCGGCCGTAGTGGAGAAAGTGTAACCGCGCTCAGCTAGGATCTTCATCAGGTAGTCGGTCAAGTCACGGCCAGCCATGTCGACACGGGCGATGGCGTGGGGTAGGGCGAAACCTTCGTAGATGGGCACAACGTGAGTGACACCATCACCAGAGTCGAGCACGATACCGGTGGTACGACCGGAGGCGTACAGGGAAAGAACGGCTTGGATAGAGACGTAGAATGCGGGGGCGTTGAAGGTCTCGAAGACGATCTGGGTCATCTTCTCCCTGTTGGACTTGGGGTTGATGGGGGCCTCAGTGAGCAGCACAGGGTGCTCCTCGGGGGCCACACGCAGCTCATTGTAGAAAGTGTGATGCCAGATCTTCTCCATGTCGTCCCAGTTGGTGACCACTCCGTGCTCGATGGGGTACCTTAGGGTGAGGATACCACGCTTCGATTGTGCCTCGTCACCGACATATGAGTCCTTCTGGCCCATGCCAATCATGATACTGCCGCTATTATTAGTTGCCTATATCCAACAAATCGCCTCGGCAAAGCCGGGGGGTAGAACTGCATGTATCAAGCTTTTGGACATGGGGCCGGCGTGGTGGTGCTGCCACGTGGAAGACCTGCAGGCCATGCGGAGGTGAGATACATACCCATGATGGCGGGGTCGGCCGACAATAGAGGCTATTTTAAACTGTTAGATATTGATATTCTAGGTCCCGACGCCCTGGTTGTCGAAGGCGCAACGTAGTGGTAAGCTTATCTTGGCGAGGGGAACTTACGAAAGACAGCTCGGGGGGCGTCATCACCAGCGAAACCGGCCTTGCACATGCCGGATCTACAACTCGTTAGCATTAACTCGTTTTCCCATCTTCCATCCAGTGTATTAATGCCATGTTGAGGCTTCTTTCTATTGTTGGTGGTTGGGCCCGCTCGACTCTAAATGTCGGGGCGGGGAGATCGGTGAGATAAAGGGGGGGTTGTGAGCTTACCCATTGTCGATGACGAGGGCAGCGACCTCCTCTGCAGGAAGACGTAGAGGTTAGCAACAGCATCAAGCTCGGTGTAAAATCGAGAATTATAGGGGCGGAAAAGGAAGCAGGAGTTGTTTGAGGGATACAGAGCACGAGACGTGCGTTGGCGATGGTCTCGGCGGCGGGTTGGATGGGCCAGTGTGAGGTGTTGTGGGAGGTGGGATAGGCGGAACCAGCAACATACCTTCCATTTTGACAGATTGTGTTCGGTTTGGTTAGAAGTGAAATAAGGAGAAAGAGTACAAAAAGACGTGCTGGCTTGAGGAGCTCGCAGGATACCTAGGTCACGGAACGGTTTAAATAGAATGGGTTGATGAGTGGAAGGATTGCTACCTGTAGGAGATTCCTTACGGAGAGGGCTGAAGTAAATGGTGAAAGGAGAGAAAGATGAGTGGAGGTGTGACAGGAATTGGTTGAGGTCAAAGTGGAGAGGGCAAGGAGGACTCTGCTGGCTGGCTGCTGCAGACTGGTTGTACTGCCTCCTAGTTCTTGTTGTAAGCCCAGCACACGCCGCAAAGATATGGAGAGGCAAGACCGAGACCGCCTAATTGCAAGATTGCAAGAAAACAACACCGATTTTTACCAACTGGGCAGGAGCACCTACCACCCTACGCCCGCTGCTCCTCCTTCTGGCCAGTCAGGTTCGGCTGCCTGCCCCTCGTCATATATTCAATCCACCCCACCTTTCTGGCTTTGCCTTCACTCTTTTTATTCTCACACACCAGACTCCAACACATTGATATTCCTTGCCTCTCCCAGCCCAAGAATGTATTAGTGGTTCTGCACTCCTATTCCCCCAACCCCCTGGAATTTCTGATATTGGCGATTCCACTTCAGCCCTCGCAGCACTCAAAGGCACATGCTATTCGCCTTTCTACGCGTACAAATATTCGAAAACCGCGACTTGCATCATCTACTGATTATTCTGTGCGAACGGTTGCAATGGATGCTGATGAGGCCGGCCCAGCTAAGCCTCTCAGCTCTACGTAGGCAGATGTGCTATTCTCTTGGCATGATATATTTGCACTTGAAACAATTCAGGTGCCTGCTTGGAACAAAGAGTTTGGTGCTTCATCATGCTAATGGTCCGCGGTTCGACCATTATTGAAATTGACACAGCTTTGCTGGGAACCGGGTTCTCATTCATCCTCCGAATGTTGATTGTCTTGCGGGTCCCAGGTCAGCCTCTCGCCCAGCTTCCCCATATCCGCTGTCGGCAGCACCGTGCCATCTCGCCAAGCAGGCAGACTTCATGGTACTCTTGGTATGGATGCTATCGAGGCGACTAGATTGCGTATGCAGGGGCAAGATATGCCAACAACTTATCACGGGCATCTCGGACTATTGGCAAGCCTCTTCGGACTTCATTGCGGAACCAAGATTACAGATTGAAAATACCTTGTCTCTAAACCTATTGACCTGGATGCCACAAGCTTGGCAAGTTGAAACTCGAGAGGCTGCCATAATTATCCCCTAGCGATAGGCACCAACTGTTTGAAGTTGACCAGGATCGTGGCTGATAACTTGCAACCACTCCCAATAACAGGCCGCCGAACTCTTTGTGGAAGCTCGTCTAACCCCAACATCTACCCCACCAGATCACGCTGCGCCTCTCTAGAACTTGGATACTACAAAGTATGCCCTAATCACCTGCGCTCCCAGGTGACTTAGCGCCAGGTCATGGTCTCCGTGAACCTCTAGAGGTCGTATACTGCATTCTCATCAACTTGAGATGAAAGTAATCGATCCTGACTTGGCCAATAAGTATATGCATAATGCTCACTCAACGACTCAAATGTTCAGGTCCGGGGCAATGTGGGGCAGAGGTCGCTCTCTTTTCCGCTTGCGAGCATGTGTAGGCTCACCACGGCGATTCACAGAACATGATGAGCCCCTTCATGCATGAGTTGCATACCGCCTGGCGGAATCTCCATATTAGAGAGTCCCTTCAAAAGATGGCATCTTGGGTGCTTTCAACTTGCTGGCATGAATTCGGTTGGGACTCAAAAATTTGGCTGGGACCTTGACTGAAGAGGATATATCCTGGCTTGGCGCTAAACCCTTTTGGGAAAAGAACATTCCCGAAATGGGTGGAACAGAAAAGAATGGGTTGGGAAGCGACAACTGCAAAGCAAGTATGAGTCTTCGACAACATTTATAAGAGATAAGTTTTTTTTTTCTATTTTCAGACTTCATGAAGCTTTTATAGCAGAAGAAAAGCAACCTATACCTTGCCGGCCACCGCTTTCGCTTCCAATTTTAATCGTTTTATACCAAAACTTTACCCCGCGATAGCTACGTCAGAAGCTACCCTCAAAACAACATCAACATTGTTGCTTGTTCCCCTTCACATACTTATTTCTCCAGTCAACATCAAGGAGCTCACTTGATTACCTAATCATTGAAACGCACTTGGCCAAGAATATCATCCAGCTTACCCTCAACACGGTCGAATAAAAGTGCCCCAGAGAATCAAACCCTACTGTACCTTCGTTTGCAGGGAACATCACCAAGCCCTAAAAAAGTGCCTCGACGCCAAACAGCATGGGTGACCGCAACCTCAACGAGCTCCTCAAATGGAGTCTCGCAAACTCTACCCCTGCAGCCAACTCCAGCACCGAAAATGATGACAGCAACACGACCACAACCTCCGCCGCCACCACGAACGACCCAAACACCACAGCTGTAACCATAAAAGGCGATTCCTCGGGAGCCGCCCCTCCAGGTGCCACCGGCGGCGGGGGGTCCCGGGGACTCCCCGCGGACGCACTCGCGGCCCTCTTCGGCGGACCCTCCGAAGCAGAACTGATGCAAGAATCCATGGCCGCGATCGTGTCCCCAAAAATCTCACTCGAGAACAAGCTCGTCGCATTCGACAACTTTGAACAGCTAGTCGAGTCCGTGGACAACGCCAATCTGCTGGCGAAACTCGGTCTGTGGACTCCTCTCCTCGAGCAGCTCGGAAACAAAGACGCCGGACTCCGAAAGATGGCTGCTTGGTGCGTGGGCACTGCGGTGCAGAATAACGAGCAGTGCCAGGAACGGTTGTTGGCGGTGGGAGGGGTGGAAAAGTTGTGTTCCGTCGCGACGGCGGAAGAGGAGAAGAAGGATGTTAGAAAGAAGGCTGTTTACGCGCTGAGTTCGGCTGTCAGGAATTACCAGCCTGCTATGGATGTTGTGGCGAAAGAGCTGGAGAAGATGGGCAAGCATCCAGTTGGAAAGCAGGTCGATGCCGCGGATATGGAGGCCGTGGATGGAGTTTTGGGTACGTTGAGGGAAGAGGCGAATGCGGCGGCTGCGTAAAGAAGGGCTCGGAAGATGTATCCAACGTAGATACTTGCATCAACGGCGTTCAGGAGCTATTGGAGGTTTGGGTGGGTTGGATGGGAAGAGATTTTAGTCTCATCATGTTCGGTATAAACACTAGGCTTCATACTCAAGATTAGGAAGCCCTTGCTTAACAAAATGATTTCTCTAACCAAGATCTCTCAATCCAATGAGCTTTCCAGCGACTTATTCCTTATCCCCTATATCACCGTTTTCGTGGGAGCCCATGCCGCGATTTTGACAGCGCTGTTCTCCTAGGTTGAGGATGTCTAGGTATTCACAAGAATTAGTATTAAATCACGCATAAGTTTTTAGTCAAATGTTTGTATTGTGCGGTATAATATAGGGCATTTTCCAGCCATACATGAAGGGCTAAAAATGTACATTGTTGAATTTCAGACAAGTGCATTTGTCATTTTCTTCAATTCTTCAGCCTGCCGGTAAGAGGCAGCCCCAAAGCCATCATCAATAGCCTAGCTTGGCGGTTCGTCTTCCCAGTGGTGTTGATCGAGATACGCAAACCGGGGATCATAGTGACGGGATACATCTGTTGTGAATGTTAGAGTGCAATTCTTGGCAAATACTGTGACCCCATGAGTTTGGAGGGATACTGAGAACCTACATCATAGTTGACAGCGATTTCCGGGAAATATGCTAGCCATTGAGGCCTAAGACCTAGTTGGATGTTTCCGTTCTTATCACCAGTAGTGGCTACGTTGGTTCGTATGGGTCAGCAAAGTGTCACCTGGAAATAAACCCGCCATAAAACGTTCTAAGAATTTCTTTCGTAGCTTACCCGGCTGTCCAGGCCAGTCCTTGATCCTCGGCAACACAAAAGTAAGCAGGCGATCGATAAACTCGTACGCCATGTCACTCTTGAGGACACTATGGACACCAGCCAGGCCATTCCGTTGCGTATGCCACTGCTGCTGGGGCTTTTTCGTCCTGATGTTCCACGGGCTCCTGCCGCAGATAGCCCTCAGCGCCGTCCACCCGGCGACCCAAGCATCTCGGTTCTTGTTTGCGTCGCGAATGTAGCAGGAAAGAGCGACGCTCTCGATCTCGGGGATGTTTGTGAAATCGATCGGCTTCTCCATAAGGGGAAGCTTGTCTCCTCGTCGGGGACGGGCGTGACCTCTGTTCTTGTGATACGGCGAGCTATCGTCCCACGTCTTGAGACGGTCCTCGAACTTGCGCGGTATTGGACGCTCGGGCTCGCCGGGGACCTTATGGGTGTAGGCTAGCGTCAGGATATCGTGGGTGATGGTGTCTTGGTAGGTGTGCTTGAGGCGGGGAATGTTGAAAGGTCCGGGGACGAATTGACGGGATGTGGGCTCGGAGGAAGGCAATGGCTGGACAGGATGGAATTTCCCACGGTCGTATTTGGGGGGATGGTATTGGAATCTGGTTGGTCGTGTGAGCTTTGTTCATTATGCGAAAGCTGGGATTTCTTCCGGCTGGTTTTACCTTGTTCCCGGAAGCTCATATCGCCTTGCCATAGCCCGACCGCGGGGATTAAACCGCCTTATCTGCCTCTGGCTCTTTCTGTCCCTCGGCATAGGCATCGCCAGCGAGGAGGAGCTCTCCAATTGGCTAATGAATGATGTTGGAACTATTGCTGCCGGCGCAGCGGCAGCAACAGTACCTGCCTCTGTGGCATATCGACAGCCTCCACGAATTGGGAGCGCTATAGTCTGTGTCCGTTGGAAGGTGTTGAGGGCAGTTATAACCCCTTCCCGTATCGAAGACATGGCGATCGACTGGTGTGTGCAAATTGCCCCTCACAGTGGTTTTAGGTGAAGCTATCGCGAAAATCCGCATGAAAAATTAAGGGCTCACCAACGCCGGAATTGGAACCGCCGGCTCTCCGAGACCCTTCCCGCCGGCCCCACTCCGCAGCCGCACTAGTGCAGTGAGAGCGGGGTTAGAGGATAGAGGATAACACGTGACTTTGCACCTATGAGGCTGTCCTACGAGGCCAACTGACCAACCAAACTGCCTGGTCGAATTTTGCAGCGGTTTCTAGAACAATTACCAGGAATCATATCAGAGGCGCACCACGCTAGAGAGCTGTCAAGCATCCATTTAAATGGGGAGCTCTGCAACCACGAGTAGTAGTAGCCTAACGTAAATTGGTATTTTACACATTCAGTTTTTCCTTTTCTACCTACCTACCAGGTAGGCAATACACCGAGGTACACTACCAGGCTGCCACATTGCTTCGATACTCGTGCCAAGAACCCCGCCATCCAGAGAGCCAAGGACTCGATGGGTGGGTGTGACGAGCTGATTCGACATTATTAGATCTAGGTTGCATGGATCGGCTGAATCTATCCCGTCTTTTGTCCCTGCTGTGCTGCAGTGTAGATATCAACTAGCGACAAAATGACAGCACACAGTCCCACAATTAATTTTCCGCTGTTATAATCATCAAGCCCCCCTATCTCAACAGCTATCTTTAACAGTATAACCAGCTCTGAAGCCAGGTTCAACCGACACAAAACGTACGAGATTGTCCATTTTCGTCATTAAGGCTGTAGGCTGTGACGATTTAGGTGTCTCGGCGGTGATGGTGAGCATGCCAAGACGACACCAATGTCATGAGTTATTCAACTCGCGATGATCACAAACTGGAGAGCAATTATCCGACAGCACGTCATAGCCTACCTCCACCAGGCGACACAGAATAGTTCCCGTATTTTACGTTGGGTTGGTCGCACCTAATCCCTCATTTTATCTTGAAGAGGCACCCTGGGACATAAAGCAAGAGGGACATTGAAATTGTAAGGCTTGCACCCACATGCGCCCGACAGGCAGCAGGCGACTTGATAGAGTTGAGCAAAGGCAAAGTAAATGACTGGTTGGCGCAAAGCTGGCTGCTCCAGGAGCCCGATGAAACCCCCTTTTTTTCGTCCTAGTGGCTCAGCAAAGGGAAAGCAGAAATATTTCTGCCTGTTGTGAACACTCGAGGCCCCAAAGCAGCCTGCAGGAAACCAAATCTCTTCGGCTGGACAGCATGCCCGAGACACGTCCACCAAGGCTGCAGCACCGAGGCAGACCGACGCTATATTTGGGGAGACAAAGCGAGCCTCCATGGGGAATTTCGCCTTACGGTGGAGGCAAGGTTTCGTCTGGGGAAAGTGGTGGAAAGCTAGCAAGCAGCTAAGATGCACAGTTGATATTTCCTTGGTCGTAGTTCCCCATCACAAAAGGGCGCATTTAAGGATATATGATGTCTGTCAGTAGGTGTGGACACGGGTGATGAGGAAAGTAAAATCTCTCCGCCAAGAAGAAACAGCAGGATAGCAACGGGCCGGATTCGTTCTTGCGCCGGCCGAATGGTGGTCACAGTTCGTCCTTACAGCGGTGGGGTGGGCGGCCCAGAAAGGCAGTCATGGGGGGTGGCACTGTCCTCTGGTAGGCTGTGTCGCCGTGGGCTGCCACCCGGCTGCTGCCATAGTGGGGACGGCGATCTTAGCTGGGCGCCCTTATGTATGTACCTTCCTGTCTTCCTCCCACGCAGCCACGTTCTTCCTGGAGGGGTCTGAGGGGTTGTCCCAGGTGGCCAAACTGGTCTGAACCTGTGGATAATTAATTGTACACGGCTACGAAGTCTGTTCTACGTGTGCCTTTGGTCCACACCCCCATCTTCTCAACTTAATACCATCTGGCGTCACAACCAAATCTTCCTCCCTTCTCGACACAATTGACACGTTAATTACTCCTAGTCTTCTTGTGTTTGCCAATATGGGAGGCTTTTAATCTTTTATCCCAAGCGAAGCCATCTTGATACACAATAGTAAAATACTACTAGTCGAGACCATTCCCCTCCTTTTCAATGCCTCTGCTACCTCTCGATAGCGCCACAGCTGAGCCAAATCCCTCTTGCCTGCCTCTCCATCCACACAACACCCGACGTAAACGAATGGTCCCATTGCACCGCTGGGCATTTTCAGGAAAAATTCAAAGCCCGTGTCGGAAAAATAACTTTGACGAGACCCCACCGATTTTGTACCCGTGACCGTGAAGGACGCAATTTCGCACTTCCTGCTTGGCGCCATTCGTCGCCTCCAGTCGCCAGTCATCTGCCCGCAGCCAGCCGCCCTTGAGGTCACCTCTACAACCCGTCGCGCAGTTTCTCATCACTCATCCCCACAAACTTGCCCACTCTCAACTCTTCCAAAACTACTCGCTCATCGAAACGTCAAGGTACACCGAGTCAGGAGAATCTCCAAGTTCTTTAACCCGCCAACAATTGCAAACACGCCCCTTCCGCCTTCTGGGTACTCTCTACAAGGACGATTCCTTCGACGAAGTAGGACGAGGACACACTACAACGACCACTTCCTTGCCTACAGCTGGCAAATGTTCTGCCGTCCATGTTGAGCTTGATTCCACCCCAAAATATCTGTCCCTTCCGAACCCACGTCTGCCCCGGCGTTCGACTGCATACGTTACGCCAACAAAACCCTAGCCTTTCAGGTCGCCGACCTCATGGCTGGTGATCCCTCTGAGAAAGCCGTCAGCGGCTTTGTCACTGCCCCCTTCAGTAAACGGTTCAAGAGCCTCAGGAAGAGCGAGAAGCCAGAGAAAGTAGAGAAAGTCGAGAAAGAACAAAAGGCCGCTGGTCCAAATCAAGACGAGGATGGACAGCGGTCGATGGAAAAAACGGCGATCCCTCCTGTTCCCTCTAGTACTGTCGCTACTGCCCCAACTCCAACGACTAACGGCAAGGTATCCATAGATAAGAAGGTGTGCCATTTCTCAATTCCATCCCTGCTTGATCAGTTTGTTTTGAAGTTGCTTACCACGATTTTTTACAGCGACCTGGATCGTCCAACCATTCAAACCCCCTGAGCCTCAATAGATTTTTCCCTACCAAACAACAGAAAGAAAAACGCCAGGCTGAAGAGCAAACAGCCAAGGTACCCCCGTCTGAACGCCTGAGAAAAGCGCAGGAGCTGCATGCTAAACAATATCAGGTTGATGAACTTCTCAAGAGACTGGTAGAATCGGGGAGGGAAGGTGTTCACAAAGAAGAAGCTCGAAAGGCGTTATCGTCCAACTATGCGGCATACGACCCTGGAAAGGCCTACAGGCTACTTGAAATGCAGCTCAAGACGGAAGCTGGTCACATTGAGCCGTACGACCCAAACGTCACGCTTGTGGGCGCCGAGAATAGGGAGGCCGTTACCTGCTACCTCGCTGCCCTTCTCGCAGCAATGTTTATTCGTCTGGACGCTTATGAATGCATGCTCAAGCCAAATCCGCAACATACCCCAACCCAAAGACGACTATGCTACCAAATCCGGCTGTGGGTCAATATGGTGCGGACAGGAATGCTAGTCCACATCGACCAGATGAAGGACCTACAAGAATCTCTTGCCGATTGCGGGTGGCCCGACGCTCGAGATCTCGCACAGCAGGATGCATCCGAAGCATTCGCAAACATTACAGAAGCACTCAACCTCCCGCTTTTAACCCTCGAAGTAAACCTATTTCACCAAGGAAAGACGGACAAGGACGACCACAAAGTCGTCGAAGAGCGACTTCTCAACATTTCGGTACCACTACCATCCCCAAACGCGCCAAATGGAACCGAAGTTAAGCTGGAGGACTGTCTCGAGGAATATTTCAATACTAAGGTGGAAATAAAACGCGATCACACCGATGAGAAGGATGGACCATCTATAGCAAATGGGAATACCATTCGCATCGCTGAGGGAAACGACGACTCAGGCGAATGCTCGTCCCCTGCGCAGATGGAAGACGAGGTGGGGCCTCTTCCTTTCCCACCTCTTCCTGAGACCTCCCAACTGTCCGACGCTCCCCAGTATTCTGAGCCCGAAGGCTGTACTAGTGCCTCTTTTACAGGAAGCTCCCGGCCCGTCACTAGGCCGCGCACAGGGAGCGCTATTCAGAGACTTGTTCTTGACGAAAACAGCAAGGTAGCTGGCAGTGCCGACATGCCTGGGATCCTCGCCCGAACCGGAACCAAGATTGTGAAGGTGATGACAATTCCAGCGTGGCAGATATATCGCCTCGTTCCTTTCACGCACAGGTCAGGCAAAAGTGCGGAGCCTGTCACGGACAGGGAGGTCATCAGCAATCTCAATGAACGTCCCGTTGTTGGGATTTGCTTGAAACGATGGAATTTCCAGGATGGTGTTGCCAAAAAGTCCAACACGGTCGTCGATATTCCTGATAGCATGAGTCTCCCACACTACATGGCGGCGGAAAACAAGCTCGGTCAGGATTTCAGTCCAAAGTTCAAGCTCACGCTGGAAGCCACCGTTTGCCATAGAGGAGATTCGACCAACAGCGGGCATTACATTACGCTTCTGCGTATCAATCCGAAATTACTCACCGACAACCGGCGACACATCGCAGACCCACCCCCAGACTACGAGGAAGCACAATGGGCCAAGTTTGACGATCTCGCCCAGGATACTGGCGGTAGAGTCGTTTGCGTCGACGACATCAAGAAGTCTTTGAGAGAAGAGATGCCATACTTGCTCTTCTACAGAATAGAACCGATCATCGAAGTCCCCCGTTCTTCGATGGACGATGGATCCAACACAGAGCCTCCGTCATACATGGACTCGACCATCAACGTGGAGAATGCTGGAACCAGCAATGACAGTACTAGCGGCAAGAGCGACAGCGTATTGCCTATTGTGTCACGCCAAGGTAGTGGATATTTTGATAATGCTCTGCAATCATCCGGTCCCAGCATCCGTTTTTCTTTGGACATTCCAGGATCTCGCTCAAGCTGGGGTGACGATCTCACAGGAGTCGCCAGCCGCTCTCGACGGGGCAGTCTTGCCGCACAGACTGAGTCTGGGAATGCCCCGTCGCCTGCCGTAATTCCGGGGACCAACGGAGCTGTGACACCCGGTTTGACCACCCCAAGCCAGGAAAGTCCGGCCCATAAACTTAGGGCAGTTGCACGGGGGTTCATGACTAGAAACAAGTCGGAAGCGCATGTGGAAGGTGCGGGGGAGAGCAAGGTGATGGACATGATCAACAAAATTAGTCGTCCTGGCAGCAGGGAGATCCTCAAGAGCGATTTCGCCGGAGACACCCCGCCTCTTGGATCACCAACTACGGAGAATGGACCCGATGGAGCCTACCCACGGCGCAGCTACGAGAAGAAAGAAAAGAGGTCAAAGGGGAAGAAGAAAGCAAACGACAAGCAGGACTCATCCGAGAAGGGGAAGGCGATGCCCGACCGGGAGTGTAGTGTTATGTGAGGTGTTGAAGCTGCCAAGAGACACTCGACCCTGCTACGATACCCCGCTGTTGCTAACCTTCTTTTCTCTCAGCTCTAGTAATTCTTTACAAGGCAAGATGCCATGGAAGAGGAAGCATAGCAGCAGCATTGTTGAGGTCGGGTGCTAGGCTTTTTGCTTTTCTTTTCATGTACCGGTTAAGGTGCGATCGATGATACCCTTTCGTTAGTCCTTGGGATTTTTAGGAAGCCAGGTTTTTTTTTTTTTTTAAACTAGTTTTGCATCATGTCGGGGTTTACGCCAAAAACTCTTGTTTTCCTGTTTTGCACATTATTGTCCAGGTTTTGGGAAGCATCGACTTGGGCTTTCACATATCTGGACCATCGGCATATCACTTTTACTGCAATCTCTGGCATGTATCGGGGACGGGCACTAGACAAAAGAAGGCATCGATACCTATATCATAATGTGGGCAGTATGTTTGAAAACTTACGAGGGCATCAAAGAAGAGAGGGAAAAGCGTGCCCTCAAGGGAAAGGGGGACGTATTGCATTCTCTAAAGAATACAAAACGATCACATGACGACACAGAATGCCGTCGCACACAGACACAGACACATACGGCTGCGCTAGCTTGCTACAGCATACCTACCCACACACATCCTAAGCGGATAGTGTTAGGCGACTATCAAGTCCGGCGGTTCATAACCACTTGTGCGAGCGGAAATGTTGGCAGGCTCACAGTTTATTGTTTTTTTTTCCTTTTTCTTTTTTTTTCTTTTTTAATATTTTATATTTCTCACTATCTAAATAGTAGCTTGCTCTCTCCTAGGGAATTAGCAGGCAGATTTTAATGATGTTGGGTTAAACCTAGATGTAACGAGCGCTATTAACGCGACCTTGGCTCGCAATTTTAGTGGTGTTCACTAATTTCTTTCCTATGCAAAGAAGGCTCAGTTGCCTTGTTGTTTTGTGACACGATATGCCCCTCCCCACAGGACGAGTGCTATGACGCTGTTTTTTTGACCTTTGATGCCTCGCTGGGTTCCTAGGTAAATAGACAAAGCTTTCATGTGATCAATGCTCTCTCTGTATTCGAACACCGGAGGTGTCCCCCTCTGAGTTGGGCCACCCTGTCCCCTGAGCTAGGGTTTCATATATATATATGTATATATATATGACATATGTACCCTTGATTTCGAGTATAGAAATACATAATACTCAATAACATAGGTCATGCTGAGAAGGCATTAAGAAACTTTTGCTTCTGTTTGCTCAGTTATTATTCTCTTTTATTACTCATAGTACTAGGTAGATGAGAAGTGCAGTGGGGAGTCCCTCGCCCCCTTAGGAGTACCCCTACGTAAGGGACTCTCGAAAGAAACACAACATACTTTCTTACCCCGTTCGCTACCCTAGTACTAGTGCTCGCTCTCCATGTTTTCATTGCCCTACTAGATTTACCAAGACACTTATTCTTCTTTGATGAGAGTAGTAGGATGCCTTTGTCTATTTCACAATACTCAAAAGTAGGTCGCAAGATGCCATTCCTAAAGAGACTTGTTGGTATGGCGTTCAGCATAAGTCAACCATGGAGGTATCATAACGAGGTTCTAGGGGGCAAACCAATTAACTATCATAAATGGAATTGAAAATATTGGGGGTATAGATAGGAAGAAAGGACAAGAGATATAGACAGCATGTAGGATATAACAGGAAAAGAGATCGTAGCTCTCTTGGGCGATCAGAAGCAACAATTTCCAACGTTGGAGTAATTCCCTCTGCTACTGAGGCATCATGATACTAGACTACAAGAGACAAGGTACGGACGCACCATGTCACTCAATCCAATCATTACAACACCGCCACCACACTACCTCTCGCCATTCATCCCCTTCCTTTCTCTCCCCTGTTGCATTGGCTGAATTATTTCAGCTTGGCCTCTTCCTCGGAACCACCATGGGTGGGATAGCGAGAATTCTCGTCGTGGTAGAGGTCCGGGCAGTGCTCGCCCTTCTTGCCAAGGATCCATCGCCTGATCCACCACGGCAGGACAGTCGTGAGCTGGTACTTGGAGTGAGCCCTGTCCGAGACAGCAAAGACGTAATCGAGCTCTTCAAGGGTCTTCTGCTTAGTCTCGGGCACGAATAGAAAAATCAATATCAACGCCACCACGTTGAGGCCAGCGTAGAAGCAGAAGGCGCCCGTCGGTGTCATGGCCCGAAGCATGCGGGGAAAGGTGAGAGACAGCACGGCGGCCCAAAAGTTATTGGTGGCGACGGCCCACGACATGCCAATCTCACGATGCGAAAGAGGGAACACTTCGGCTGAGTACATGAAAGGCACGGGACCTTCACCAGGAGAGTAGAAAGCCGCAAAGAGGTAGACAAATGTCGCTACAGCGGCAATTCTGGCTGTGCTGTTTTCGACATCGGGTTCAATCAGGTAACAGAGACCGGCAACTAGTTTGCGATTTCATGTCAGCCATAGCCCGGAAAAACCACCTGGCTGCGAGCAAGATGGAGTGACTCACCCAAAAGTGTCCAAAACATGTTCGGGAAAGTGAAAAGTAGGAGGGTGCGTCGACCGAAGGTATCAATTGTCCACACAGCCGGCCAAGCAAATGTGAAGTTGATCAGACCAAAGCCAAAAGATGCCCACAAGGCAGTATAATCGGAAATTCCACTCTGCTTGAAGATAGTGCTCGAGTAGAAAGCGATGATATTGATGCCGCACATTTGTTGGGCAATCTAATGTGTTATATTGTTAGTATTTTTCCTTCTGCTGTCGTTGACTTCGTCGAGATTGACAACATACCATGACAATACCAGAAGCCCAAGTCGCTCGGCGGTTTCGCGGCACGGTGAACAACTCGACAAAACGCGTAAACATGTTCGCCTTGACCTTGAGGCCGGCCTCCTGCACCATAACTTTCTCCTGCTCAAGGAGAGCATGGATGTAGTAGATGTCGCGAGCTGCCTGGAGCGGTGTGTTGCGAAGTCTCAGTAGTGACTTCCACGCCTTTGGGAATTTGCCCTTCTTGATGTACCAGCGGGGGGACTCGGGACAGAAGTAGACGCCGATAACAAGAGGGACGGCAGGGATGAAGGCAGAAGCAAACTGCAGTCGCCAAGCAATTTTGTCCACCTTCCCGACCGCGAGATTAGCACAAGTTCCCAAAAAGATACCTATAGTTGGCGAATGGAGTTAGCTTTCCTTTCCTGCACCATTCCCAATTGCGTTGAATATAGCCTATGTGCCAGGAGGCGTGGCATGTACTAATGCCAAGCCTTGGCCGAATATGACTTACCAAAGGCTGTCCACACTTGCCACGACATGACCAGGCCACCACGAATTATGGCAGGCGAGTTTTCGGCGGAAAAGACGGGAACAGTGACTTCCTTCAAACCCATCCCAATTCCGAGAAGCATTCTGCAAGCGGCAAGCTGTCCCCAGGTCTGCGATACGCCCATACCGAATGGAGCAATCAAGGAGAAGACACCACCAATAAAGATGACACCGCGACGGCCAAAAAGTTCGTTCAGCGGGTCAGAAATCCAGCCGGCGCTGGAGTATGACATATGTGAGCAATCTAGCTTCTCTTAAAAGAGGTTCAATGCATTTATCACTTACAATAGGCAAATTGTAATGTACGGCATGGCGTTGACCAAGCCGACAATCCAGCTGTTCTTTTCGCACCCATCGGGATCTATGTCGCAGTAGTCGTCATCGTCGCGGACCCCGAGAGCGGTCGGGAAGCCCAAGTTGGCACCGTTGGAACCAGTTTGATCCCATCCCTGGATGGCAGCAGCAATAGAATTGAGAACGATGGTGTAGTAGAGTGCCCAAGGATGTTTCCAGCGACGGGTAACTTCCTCTCGGAGGGCTTGCTTTTCGCCCTCCTCCAGCTCGTCCATCGACTCAAAACTAGCCGGGTTCTGAGCGACTAGGGCGCCCTTCTTAAGGAGGTCGAGCAGGTCGGCGGGAAGGCCCTTCTCCACCTGAAACTGCGTGATCTGGTTGAAGAGCTCTTCGCGAGGGATTTCCTTCAGGGGGTTGCGAATCTCGCCCTCGATGACCGCTTCGAGCTCCTTACCAAGGTCATGCTTGGTTTCAGAGGTGTCGCCTTCCTTTGGGGCACTGCGGCGAGGTTGGTATGTGTAACACAGCTTTCATCCGGACGGATGGGGGGATGACGGTATGTGTCTGTAAGGAGGACTTACTGCTCGTCGGTCTCTGTACCGATCTTTTGATCGTCGGAGACACGCTTGTCATCTGCCATGGCGACAGCTTCTTATGGTTCCTCCAACGTCGTGGGCAGGGAGAATATAATGAGTGACCTGGCGGTGGACGGTGAGTAGAGGGCTTAGGTAGTAAACAACGAACGCCAAAGAGAGCTTGGGAACTCACTGCGAAACCAAGGCGCTCAGATGTAAGTGAATCCGGGGACGTAAGATTCCAAATTATTCTTGAGAACACGCGAGTAGAAAGAGCTCCTGAAAAAAGGACAACGTGTGCTTGAGCAGTTGGGGTGTGTACTTGAGAAAACCTAAGAGGGAGAACAAACCCTATGAGGCGGGAAGGTTTCGGCAACACGGGTAAACCAAAGCTTTATCTATATTAATAGCCCAACTCAACGTCGCACAACAAGGGCCATTAAGGCGGTTGATGTTTATGACCGGCCATTTATGAATACAACATTTGGCATGGGACCAGGATGACATCTTTTTGCCTCGCTGGGGGTGCGGGGTTGAAGTCGATCGACGACTGAGCATCCATCTTGGACGCCCCTATCCAGACGCTTCAACGTTCATAAGTCACGGTTCACACTCTCTCCAACCGCTCTTGCCTCCCAGGGTTGCTCCATGACTCAAATGGCTCGATGTGGCCGCTGTATATAATTGCCATCGGCGCCGTGCGTGGGCTGATGCAGCCAAGGAGGTTGTGGCTACTTCAACCTGTTCCTTCCTTATGATGTCGGTCAGGTCTTTCCACCGGGTCAGGGTCCCATTTCCCGATTGGGAGTCCAGCTCAAGTTTAGCTCCCAGGCAGCCGAATTTCTCGACTTCTGGGAGCTCGGCCGCTTGAAGTCTGTGGGAAAAGGCCGACGCCATGGACCTATGCCAAGTTGGGCACCGAGGGAGACTTTGAACCTTGGAGAGGATGTTCCACCTTTTCCCCGTAGAGTAGCGGGGTAATGGGCACCACGGTGCGCCTTGTCCATTGTCCATAGAAAGTATTAGGATGTTCTAGCTTGATGTGGAGAGAGAAAGAGTGTGGAGAGCATGGAGGAATCCTTCTTTCCATCCTCCTCCAACTGCAGCTCCAGCTCTCATGCAGGAATAATATATAATAGACAGGGATGCTCATATGAAATCCCCGCCAACGCCACCGGCACTCGACGAATGAAATGACGGCTCTACCGGTATTGTATGCGGTCACCATTCACAAATGTGCATCGGTATGTATGCATCCTTCCCACTTGGCGCCCATGTCGAAGGGTAACTCGAATGGCACCCTGGAGGAGTGTGCGGAGGCAGTCACAGCGACAATCTTCGGACAAGTGCGATGCAGCTTATGACGTAGAGGAACCCTTTCGTCTCCAAAGTCTCGGCCTCTTCTCGGTGCATTTCCAACCCCCAATGCTCGCCGAGCTGCAATTGCACCTGGAGAATTGTACAAATGGTCTATTTCCTCGTCTGACCTCTCGTGAGGGGCAAAATTCTCAATCAGATACGTTACAAAATCATTACGTCTGTAGCGCGAGGGACGAAGCACCAACAGTAGAGTGAGCCTCGACGAAGGAGGAGTGAGACATGCTTGGACAGGTTGAATTGAGATCGCAAGGGGTTTTTTTTGCGAGTCGTCTTCAGTTGATTCTGAGTGGAGCAGCTTCGATTGAGGCTGCCTTGGCTGCTTGCTGGCTCGCGCTAACACACGATAGACTAACGGGAGTGGCGGCTAGGAACTCGTGCCTTTAGCCTATCATGGCAGATTCTGGAACTGACAGCCACCATACGGAACCATAGACGTCACCGTTCATGACTTCTGCTAAACTCTCCCTATTCTTTCACCCCTCAACTAGACAGATTTAGGTGCCACCATCGGACTTCGAGAAGCCCAGCCAGTCCTCTCCTTTTAACACCGTTGGATTCAACCCTTTTGTCTCTTCTTTCTTTCCTTCCATCGTCTGATTTTTCAGGAAAATAGCGATTCTATTGTAAAAATAAGGTTTAGCACGAAAAAAAAACCCCACAACTGCCGGTTTATTAGTGCGCCAAGTCCTGTGAAAACAAAATCCTACTGCCAGTATCCCAGTAGTTTTGTGTGGACAAAAAAAGCCCCGGAGTCCGGGGGACATCGTGCATAAAAGTTGCGGTTATGGGGGAAAGTATCCACTATTTACTTATTCCTAACAACGCCAAACTTCCGAAGGATGATCCGCAGGAAACAAGCATTGATCCTAACGCAAAAATTGTTTGTGACTTGAGAGACTCATCGCAGTATTCCAAAAACCTTCGGCTTCTTAAGGGAGAAAATGGCATCCGGTGAGAGAACTTGGACTTGAATGTTTGTTCGGAGCTTGAACATTGAAGGTCGCTCCTTGCGATCTGCATTGGCCTGGATGGAAGAAAAATATAAGATCATAAAAACCAAATTGTGCCGAGTGCAGCCAAGATGAGCGCCAGGCTAACAAGGAGCGTTGCCAAGAGCATAGCCGGGCTAATCCAACCGATGGCTTGAGAATAGGAGGATTTGATTTAGTGGTGCAAGACGTTGCACCTTTACTTATATAGCCACGGGCTACGCTCGGCAGTTGGAAATTCCCTTTTGGCGGCGCAGCGCGATACAAGACACCAGGCCAAACATTTCCATCTGTTGAATTATTTTGCTCGATTCTCAGCCAGTTGCTGTGTGGGAGGATACTTGAGTGATTTCTAGAAAATCTCAGTGGCTAGTCATATCCAGCCTCAACGCGTACTCTTGCGGAGCGTATCGCTCTGCTATGCTGGTGAAATATTTATACATCATAAAACGAATGCTGGAAGCACAAGAGGACCGCGGCACGAGAAATCATATCTGGACTATAATAATGATACTAATTGTATAAGCAGTTTGTGAGTAGTGCTAGGATGAATAGTGGAAACAACTCACCTTGATAAGAATGCTGAAAGCAAGAGAACAGTGTGTAGAAGAATAGCAATATCTCATCTATCAAGTTCATTCATCCCCTGCCGGCCCATCCTTTTTTACCAAAGGCCCAATACATTAAATCCAAGGAACGCCTTTATAATTCCCCATGCAGCCTCTCCTATCAAACCTGCATCGGTATTACCCGGTGAGGCCGTAACCGTAACCGTACTATGGTCCCCTCTACTACTGGCCTGACTTATCGACCTCGCCGCGGTAGTAGTAGTAGTAATAGACCCTACCACTGCCACAACAAACGTCTCCACAGCAGGTCGTTCCTTCCGGGTAGCACCCCCACTGGCACAGCATTCCTGGCCATCGTAGCAGCACCTTTTGCGGCTAGAGCAGCAGTAGCCTTCGCCCGGGCAGCATCCGATTGTCGAGCAACAAGTCGAGGTTTCCGGGCAGCACCCCGCCCCCGGAAGAACTACCGCACAATTGCTCCTACTAGTCGCAGCATCCTATTGTGCAGCAGACTGGATGCTTTTCTTAGCATATTCGGCCGCTACTGCAGCATATGGATCCCGCAGCCAGAGGTTTTGAATGGGATGTGTCAGTGTATAAGCACTGTATGTACAGACCTGGATGGACGGTAGTTGTGAGAGCATGTAAATGCAGGCATTCATGTACAGGGCAGGAATGTGGGTGTGAACCTTGCAACATAGAGAAGCAACGAGGGTTTTTTGGTACCCAATGGGATGAATGGTGTGTATGAAAAAGGAGTCGAGGTCGGGGGTGTATCTTGCAAGCACATGTGGTTCCTCCATGGGCCTCTCCGCCTGCATTGCAGCACGCGGGTTGACCGTCGTTTAGAAGGCACTGCTTTTAACGTTAATATCTTGCTTGTGTTTAATCGGGGCGCACCATTGGGGTTCGTCGTCCACGTATTGAGTGGTGGTGCAAGTTGCGGAAAATGTACCTTAGCTCCAAGGTCACAGCGTCCATTATTATAGCACTATCAACATGGTTAATACAAAGCCATGCGGTGAACACTTTATCTCGGCGCTGTGATGGGCTTAAGTGGTTTTCCAGGCGCTTACACATGTTCTTCACTACAGACGCCAGAACTTCATCCTGTAAGAGAAATCAGTGTGTAAACCGTCCCGTTCTCATCTTGATCCTAATATCTCAGTAGTTCCCCGATCGAGACAAAACATGCCCTCTTGCCTGGTCGCGAGAAAATCTTTGTCCCCAAACAGGCTCCTTTCTTCTGGCGCCCCAAGCCCTGGCCCCATGGATTAGACGGCGCCGCAGGCTTGACCGCGTCATTGAGGCCCGACAGCTTATCTTGGTCTGGCGGCGACCCGGTCACCCCCGTGAGCGCTACGAGCTCGAGAAAGATGAACGGTCGCACGGTGTATTTATTATCTGATTCCGTATAGCTTCGCGTGGCTATAAGTCGTTCATCCTAGTTAGACTTCGGTGTAGGTTGGTATTTCATGAATAGAGCGAGAAGGCTGCGGCGACAACGACAAAGCCTAGGCCATGGTCCCTTATTCAAAGGCTTTCTATTACCGGCTGGATGTTAATGTCGCTGCTACAACAGGTAAAACGCTTGGCTGGATAGTTGATTATTAGCCCGACGGTTACTGCATCCAGAGGCAAAGTCTTCCCCTCGCACTCTTCATCATTCGGACCGCCACATTCAGCAAACGATAGCCGCTCGGAAACAGTCTTCAAAGCCATACGTCGCGAGGCTGAGGATATATTAGCTTAGTGTTAATTATCTCCTTTATTGATATGAGCGAGGCCCCGAACGTGACTTGGTCCGAACTGTTGGACATGCTTGAGTCTGAGACTACAAAACTACGTTAAAGAATATCGAAATGCTCGGACCTTCTCAGAGTCTGGTCACGACGCTTAACTTTTGGTGGCACCCGAGCAAAGGGTCTCTTGAGGAGTTTAGTGGGGTTTTCACCTAGATCCTAGGGTACCAATGCCGGGATTGGACCAAGTTTCTCGGGGCAGGAAGCTTGGAAAGGTGCAGCCGGAAAAGTGGACCTGATTGTCCGGGCGGAGCTCATTCGGGGTTCGAGGGGCACACCAAGCTGCTTTCTTCTTCGGCCCCACTCCGCCGCGGGGCATCCCGAGGCTCCCTAGGTTTTTGTCCCGCGGCGGAAATCTCACCTTGTTACTCAAGGCTCTGCACAACAGTGTAATCTGTTCGGCCTTCCCACTCACTTTCTTTGGAACCTAAGAGACCAATCGAGCTCCTCCACCCTTCGTTTCTCTTCCCATTCCTATCTAACTCTCCTTGCCTATTAAAACTTTTATGATGGCCGATTCAACCATGCCAACACTGGCGGGTAACATGACCGTTAACATCGGCACTCGCAAGTCCCCTCTGGCACTGAAGCAAACAGACGAGATCATTGCGATGCTGAAATCCCACCACCCCACCATAGACTGTCAGATTCACACCCTCTCGGTTCTCGGCGACCGAGACAAAACAACAGCATTGGCCGCCATCGGCGGTAAGGGCCTCTGGACCAACGAGTTGGAAGCCCAACTAGTTAGCGGACAGCTCGACATGGTGGTGCACTCACTCAAGGATATGCCAACCACTCTTCCCGACGGTTGCACTCTGGGTGCTGTTCCGGCAAGGGAAGATGCCCGTGACGTGGTGGTGCTACGCAAGGGAACAGAGGACAAGTACAAAGGTCTCAGTGATCTGCCAGCCGGAAGCGTCGTGGGAACTAGCTCGGTGCGGAGAAGCGCACAGCTCAAGAGGAGGTTTCCATCTTTGAAGTTCACGGATGTGAGGGGAAATATCGACACGAGATTGCGCAAATGCGACGACCCAGAGGGACCTTTTGCTGCTATAATTCTGGCTGCGGCAGGGCTGAACAGGATGGGATTCACCGGAAGGATATCGGAGTATCTCGATGCGGAGAAGGGAGTGCTGCATGCAGTGGGACAGGGTGGATTGGGAATCGAGGTTAGGAAGGGAGATGAGAGGGTGTTGGGGCTAATTAAGCCAATCATTCACGAGGATACCGCGCTTGCGACTGCGGCTGAGAGGACTTTGATGAGGACGCTCGAGGGAGGGTGCTCGGTGCCAATTGGTGTGCAAACGAGCTGGGTGGGAGACAGAGCCGCAAGGCAATTGAGGCTACGAGCTACGGTGGTGAACCTGGAGGGAACCGAGGCGGTGGATGCGGATATGACAAGCGAAGTCTCGAACTTTGATCAGGGCGAGGCATTTGGGAAGAAGGTTGCTGCCGATCTCGTGAACCGAGGAGCCTCCAAGATTCTCGATGTCATCAACGCGACAAGGGAGCCAAAGGGTCCTATAGGAGAGTAAGTCCGATCATATCAGGGCCTATGGATCACCGGAGCAGCTATGCGCCACATTCCAAAAAAATGCACAGGTCAACTGATTTGCGGCCTTGTGCTGCTCTCCAAACGGGAAGGATAGAAAAGACATGGTATTTCTAGCGCTGAACAAAATATGCGTTTATACATGTCATTAAATAGAGCCAGCCTCCTGGTAGAATCAAACAAAACCTCCTTTGCCAGACAGTAAAGCGAGGTATGGTGCACATACCCATCTTCCTCGCCGTTCTATTTCCCCTCAGGTTGAGCTGTCAAGTTGATCGTATATCCCCCCTAATAACTCCTAATGGAAATGCAAACAACAGTGTAGTAGTAGTGTTGAGCTATTCCACCTGTCCCGCTTAGCTCATTCTTTCCCGATTGGGTTTCCCATGTCTCACATCCGGGTTTTTATAGGTCAAACTTGCCCCATTGTGGCCAGGGCCATCTGCCAATACATAGTTTGCTTTATAATGGCATGTTGACTGTTCTAGTGCTCTTCGGTATCAACCCAGGCCTTGTACTCATCAACGCTCATCAGCTGCTCCATCTGCTCAACGCCCTCCTGGTCGACAACGACCTTAGCGATCCAGCCGCCGCCTGGGCTGTCGTCCTCGGGAACCTTGTTGATAGTTCCGGGCTTCTCCTCGAGCAGCAAGTTCACATCCTTGATCTTGCAGCTGATGGGGGCGTTGATGTCGGCGGCAGACTTGACGGACTCGACAGCTCCCATGGCATCACCCTGACCAAACTTGGATCCCTCAGAGGGAAGCTCGACATATACCACATCTCCTAGCTGCTCCGCTGCGTACTCAGATATTCCGATGGTGCCAGACTTTCCGTCACCCTTGAGGTCGACCCATTCGTGATCTTTGGTGTATTTGCGGACGTATGCTAGACAGAGGGAGTAGAGTATTAGTAGTCGTTGAGGATGCTGGTGGATCCCAAACCCCGAGAAAGTTCCGACCTTTCCCCCCATACTTTCTAGGTCCCTGGCTTATTCTTTGATAAACCCACAATGGCTAAGTCGGAGAAAATTGCTTAGGCCCATCGCAGCTCAGGAATTCTGCGACACGAGGTGCTCAACATACATGTAGGAGTGGCGGAGAAGAAGCGAATGTTCTGCTGAATTGGCCTGTAGGCGGTAGAGCGGGAGGTGGACTTTGCGAGGAGAGAAAGGGTAGAAGGCCTAGCGGTGCGCATGCAGCGCCCAATTGATATGGATGTCATGCCGGGAGATGTGATGTCGAGCAATCAGTATCAGCGCCGAATGGAAATATTATTGTCGGAGGAGGAGAAACAATGGTGTGTGATATTTAACGTGAATCGAAACTTTAACGGCCGGGATCTTGGCGAAAATTACGATGGGCTTTGGACCCGAGATAAACCGCTGATAAACTTGGTCTCATCGCTAGCGCTAACCAGAAGGGTGAGCACTTGCGCTCAGAGAATGCCGAGATCGGTGTGCTGGATAGTAAGATACCGAACGCGGGGTATTTGTCTATCGGGGACGCGGGGCTCTCTCACCCAGGACTTCCCTGTCAACAAACAGCCAGCCAATCAAAGCTGAGGAATACAGATGCTTCAGATGCCCCGCGTCATCAACCGCGATCGTGGAAATTTGATAGTGCTGCACCTACGAGCCAAGTCATTATTGTTACTGTAGCCCTAACCACGGGGAACTTCCAGGTTAAAGATGTAGAGTTATTCCACTGGTTGAATGTGAAGCTATTGGGCAAGTGAATTTCTAGCGCTCTTCGCAAGGTTATTGATTAATCCTCTCACCTTAACCTCAACTTCCTTGGCTGTTGGAAACCCCTAGGATGTGTCAAGCATAGACATAATGGGGGTTGTGTCGTTAACATCTCGGGCTCTGGGCAGCGAATTAAGTATTATCGAAGGAGCAAACCAATTCTTCCCGAACAATAACTGGTGTGCCGTATGTTTGTTGACCAACATCATTTCCCATATTCACATCATCCTATTACATGTCTCGGACATCCATCAGCTGCGTACCCATTTGTCAGAAGGTTCTGAACAAAGGATGAATTGTTAGGGAACTGGGTGACATTGGGCTGAAGTATCAATTTATCACGACGCGCCTACCGTTCCTGCGTTGGTGTTGCGTGTTTTGATCCTAGCCAGTGGTTTCCGGTTCGCGGTCCAGCAATGTAGTGCAACTCAATCGTTTGAGTTGGGACGAATTGACGGATGCAGTCTTGGTTACAATAGAACACAGAAAGCAAGTAACTATGGAAGTAACCGAAATTTTATTGTGATGCTGGTATGGGATGATATAGAAGAAATTGTGTGGGTGGGTGTATGTTCTGTTTATTTGGAACGATAAGCGCCCGTGGAGGTATGGGCAGGGTGTCTTATATCGCGATGCAAAGCAAAACAGGCTTGAGGAAGTGAAGCCTGTTCCCGGCGCATGGGGAGAAACATGTCGCCTCTTCTGGCGGACGCATCACCTCCACCCACTCACGACGCTTCGTTTGACAGCACTTGTCCCTGCTTTCCCATTTTCTCAACTCCACGAGCTCCGCATCACGACCTTGCAAAAAGCTTTGAACTCACTTCCCAGGCCTCTGTCTGACTTGGTCCACCCCCAAATTATCCCTTCCCGCTGCTGAAGAAGTGGTCTGGTTTTAATTGCCAACCCTTTGCTGTTCCCACCATTCTGGTAAGACTCTTTCCCTCCTTCTCCATATCCTCATCCAGTGAGCCTCATCACCCCATCCTGTCGTTTCCTTCCCCTATTCTATCGTTTCCTATGTATGCTGTATATTTCTAATCGTAATTTTGTGCCAGCTGGCTTTAATTGTACGTATTGTTTTCCGTCTACACATGTGAGGGTCCTAGCGTTCACCACTTAGCTTGTGGCCGTTAATCGCCCTGGCAGCCTCAGAAATACTAAGAGTTGAGGGAAAAGGGCAGGAGGAGATTTTCTACCACTCGCAAATCAGAACGTGGAATGAAGCGACCAACCTACTAGGCTGAAACCCACCCGCCGCTCTCTTCTCCTCCCTCGGGCTCAACAAACGCTGCACGACATTCCGCTTCCTCCTTCGGGTTGCGTCAGAGTTGAAGTGGCTCTAGCAACTGCATGTGCCAGAAGACCGACGACGCTGCCAGACTCCCAGAAGACCCTGACGCCGGCTTTTGCAACTACTGCATGAACTTTGGTCGCCATTTCCCTCTTAGTGGCTGTTGGCTCAACCCGCCCCTTCTAACTCGATTCGATCCCCCATCTGCGTAGCGACCTTACCTTCCTTCCGAACCTTCCCAACCTTCACCGATTACACGATTGCGACTTTTCCTGCTTGTTTGCCGCTTCCTTTCTTCGATACGCACCGATATCCAATCGGCTACGAGAAGGTACACCGGAGTGAAATCCGCAGTTGCCGCAGCCGTCGCTTCCCCTCATACCGTGGACACAACGCGCCTGCATGGCGCCTGCAGCCAGCTCGGTCTCACCTGCCAAACCACCAGTATTCCACGAGGTGCGCTCCTCACCTCGTCCCCGGTCGCCCACCCTGGATTCTTCAACCTTGTCCGTCGGGTCTCCGGGCCAATTCCACGACGCTCTAGACACAATGGACCAAGATCCAACCCCCACGCCTTCCAACCATGGCCAAGACGACACCCTCGGCGGCATAGAAGGTTCTCCAAACATTGCCCACACAAGCAACGGCTTCCCCCAATCGTCACATAGACAGTCCCAATCACTCGACCAGGACCTCGCTGCCAGCCATTCACCTCTTCAAGATCAGCCGATGATGATGGACAGCCCATCCGACCTGAACGCCCGCTATGCAAACACTCCACCGCTACCACCCGCCGCCCCGTCAATTAGTAGGCCTGCGTCGGGTCTCTCTGGTCGTGGTGGCGAGCAGCCAGGGCAGCCGGGGATTCCGTCGCAGGCGCAACAGGCCTTTGGCGGTGCCCATGCAGCCCAGCCAAGCGGTAGCAGCAGCGGCGAGCAGAACAACGGCCGAAGCCATGTCGTCATCAAGGTCGGCATGGTTGGTGACGCCCAGATCGGAAAGACTTCGTTGATGGTCAAGTACGTCGAGGGCTCTTGGGATGAGGACTATATCCAGACCCTTGGCGTTAACTTCATGGAGAAGACCATCAGCATCCGGAATACAGAGATCACATTCTCGATTTGGGATCTGGGTGGCCAACGAGAGTTTGTCAACATGTTGCCGCTAGTCTGCAACGATGCTGTCGCCATTCTTTTCATGTTCGACTTGACACGGAAGAGCACCCTCAACAGCATCAAGGAGTGGTACCGACAAGGCCGCGGCTTTAACAAGACAGCCATCCCTATCCTTGTCGGAACGAAGTACGACCACTTCGTGAATTTTCCCCGTGAGGACCAGGAGGAAATATCCAACCAGGTATGTCCTGCTACAGCTCTTGCATTGTGTCTTTCAAAGGCCATAGAACTCCTTAGCTAACCGGCGGTAGGCCCGACGATTTGCCAAGGCCATGCGGGCGGCATTGATCTTTAGCAGCACTTCCCACAGTATCAATGTGCAGAAGGTAGGACTCCCAACTGCACCAGATGTATTCGTCGCCATCCGCTAACCCCTTACAGATCTTCAAGATCGTGCTTTCCAAGGCCTTTGACTTGAAATGCACAATCCCGGAGATCGAAAACGTCGGAGAACCATTACTCCTGTACCAGTCTGTCTAAGCCTGGGCATTGGCTGGAACTGCCCTTGTCCTAAAGGCTTGCCACCGTCAGAGAACTATACCCTCCAGCATGGAATATCAGCTACAACCTTGCACCATGCTGCAAGCTCTCTATTATCTCAGGTCCAGCTGATCCATCTTATCTTCCCCGCATTTTCATCCTAGGGGTTATCACGTACCCTGCTGCTCATGATCGCCTCGAGTCTCATGAATTTTGGGTGATTCATGACGCGTTTCAAAATTACTCTGGACTTATACGACACAAGCTATATCTGACCTGCATGACCTACGAAGTAGTCTCGCATCCGGCATGGAGCATCAAACGGTATCGAGAAGTTAAGAAGACGTGAGAAGAGGAGGAGGATTTTACTCGGAAGAGAACATGCAGTAGACGAATGGATAAATTTGCTATCTCGGAGGGAGAGACTGTCGCCTGTCTCTATGATTTCTTGGCTTCGATAGGGCGTACTTTGGAGAGGAAAGACATTACACTATGTTTTATCGAATACCCCGTTTTTCTTTCTCTAGCTCATTTCTTGCTGTCGAAGCTTGCTCTCTTCCAAGGATCATCCCATGCTTGACGGTTATCGACCCCCCAACAACACCTATTAGAAAGAAAGGACGGTATAGCTTGTTGGGACATGACGGTGAAAGAACACCATTTCTGACCCTCTACATTGCTACCCCTGACCACTGCCAAAAACTACCACTGCAACAAAAATCGCCAAGCCGTATCAATGATTTCTCTTGGCCCTGAGGGGAGAGGTAATGGTGACCAACATCGATCATACGGCCCACTACATATGCGCTTTTTTTTAGCAAACTTGTTCAAACACAAGATATTTATGTAACTTCTCTTTTGTCAAAGATTTGTATCATTGCACAAGCAAATGGCATCACCACTACTGCTGCTAATGCTACTACGTACGTCTAAGTGTTTCGAGCCAGGTAGATTGATTTCCATGTTTTATACACACATCCACCCGCCACCAAATAGTAAACGCATGCCATGTTTTTATTGCGTGCAACCCAACCCCACGTATCCAATTATGTTTAGGAATATATATTACAATCGTATTCTTCTATTCCCCTTGGTGAATATCATCGGTGTCGTCCATTACCTGTTGCTAACTACCACTCTCTCTCAATGTCCAATGTCACCTAGTTTACTCCCACTAGCTCCTCCCTTATTTCTCGATCAACTCATATTCCATAGTGTAAGATTGTTCTTTGTAGGCATATTTATTCTAAGAAAGTCTCCGGGCAGGTTCCAGGCGGCGAGTGGTAGAAAAAAAAACAATGGATATATGTGTGTGTGTGTGTCAACAATACCGCACCACCGATTTACCATGGCAATGCCAGCCCTGAGGATTCTCTTGTCCTATATGTCTCGCGATTTGTGTCACTTTCGTAAATCGTCTGGGGCTCGGAGCCCATCCATGTCTACTACTTAGCTTCAACATGACACTTTGTAAGATCAACCGGCACAATCTAGACTAGATCGAGGGTTGTCACGGGAAAATGCCTACAAAGAACAATTCATCTCATGGGAAGTTTATTACTATAGGAGGAGGCTCGAGGAATCAAACTATGCCCTAAACCCCTTCAATTGTGTGCTAGCCCATTTCGTTTTTTTGACAGGCTCTTAGAAACTTCCTGGTCCATTCCCCTCATCTCCAGCTTTGGTGACCACTTCCACTCAGTTTGATTTCCAGCATGCAAGATTATGCAGCAGGACCGAGAATGTCCTCTCGCTGGATCACACCCCTCTTGTATGCTCCTAGCATGATGGGCAAGGCGTTGCAAAACACTTGAACCTTGTCCATCTTGAAGCCGTCAGGACCCTTCTCGTCGATAACAATCTCCATGTGAAGACAGTTGGGAACCTATCAGAGTAAGTACACATTAGCTCCCATCGAAAACATGTGGTTTGGTACTGGCAACCACAGATTTGAAGTAGCATCTACCATGTGACTTACCTTGATGTCCCACATCTTGCCATTCTTACCTTCGACAATCTTCTCGTCTCCCGGCTTCATGTAGTTGGCAAACAGCCAAGCCTCGCCCATCATACTGTAGCCCTTGATCGTCTCACCGTCATCTGCAAAAACGGGGTTGACGTGGCCGTAGGTAGGGACCGCCTCGTGCTCCGAGAACATCTTCTCATACATCTCGACGCGCTTCTCCCAGGCTTCCTGACCCGTGTAGGTCTTGCCATTGGGGCAGACGTAGGTGAAGTTCTCGGTGTGCCAGGTGGTGTACGGATCCAGCGAGGCGACGACTTTGGGGTCGTGCGTCAGGTCCTTGAAGTACTTTGTGTACGAGTTGAGCCAGGCCATGACGGGGTGAGCTTTGATCCCTTCCCAGCCGTCGGTGGCGGTCACGAAACAGGGGGTGGTTTTGAAGGTCATGTTTGTGGTGGTGGACACCAATATAGAGGATGAGGGGGCTCTGAATTTTGATGTCCTTTGATATGTGACGAGTTAAGATAGATGGATGGCAGTAGGTCGAGGTAGAGGTAGAGAGTGGTGTTTGAGAATGGGTTAAGTTGTCGATGAAGTGGAATGTTTTGGTCGAAATCATTTCGGTTTCCATTCAGAGTTCTTTGTGGATGTTTACTGTTTATATCAGCCTGGGAAATGGCATCATGGAAGCTCCTCGAGACTACGGCCACACCTGCCTATACCCTTGCGAGTTACCTACCTGGACGGGTTGGGTATCAAGCCTTCCCATTAGAACGGTATCATGATATCATGCCCACCGATAAGAACGGCTTTGTTATGCTCCCCAATGAGGTGACGCTCGGCCGATAATATCCCAACCTGAACACCCAGGTCACGGGGGTTTGGGTGGCTCTTGCAAACTGAAAGAGAAGGTGCGGCTGTCAATATAACTGATGGGTGGAAAGACTTGGAGCTAATGCACTTCTTTCTTGGATGACTCCCTAGTATCATGATTGTGAGACAGCCGCATCCGGAAAGTCGGAAATTCCCACGATTAATGCTAGTCAGGTGGTGCGACGTCGTTGCAAAGTGCCAGCCGGCAATTCAGGGATACTATATTAAGATTGAAGCTTCGAAGTACAAAGCTCAGGTATGGTTGTGCAATGAAATAAAATATGTATCTAAATACATGGTTGGGCCCGGTACCAAATCCGTAGGTCGGCTACCAGTCAATTTCGACACTCGGAAGACTTTTTGGAATAAACCGGTAGTACCGCGCTAATGTATATAGGCCTAGTTGAAGCTCTAAACCCTCGAACGGGAAACCATCATTCGAAGAGCAATTTTCTCTCTTTTTCTCTTTTCTCAAAGCAATCTAACAACAATTCCTCGGAAGCCAAGTAGACCCACACAAATCAGCACCTGGTTCACTCTCACGTCGTTCTTTCTCAAAAGTAGAAGGATCAATGGGCATATGTAGGCGCCTAGCCACATTATGGGTCTTTTTGCAACAGGAAGGGGCAGTGTGCTGCCTTTACAAGCTTCGTACCGAAGTTAGGGCATGGCCTATTAAATTCTTTAAGCAGGCACGTGTGGGTCAGAATATAATGATTCTTTTACACTCAATTTCTCAAGTTCATTAAATAGATGGGCGTTCTGCGGCAAAAGGAAATTCAACTATCCAGAATTAGCACAGAGAGAAGACACTGTTACAGTCGGGAACTTTAACCCTGATGTTAATCTTGCGTTGGATTCTGATTTCAAGCCAAGTACATTGAAGGCGAGCATGCCATTCAACGTATTCCACAAGAAAAAAAAAGAGTTTTAATTATTCTCTTCTGTTTGAAACGTGCGATTAGGGAATTGTGTTTTCCGCACGGTACATAGTAGGCTACTTTTCCACTAGCAAGAGCCCTAGTATTGTGGTTTCTGTCCTTCTCATACCTCATCACAATAGGAAGGTTCTAAATATTAAGATGTGACCCACAATCAAACTCTGCTAGGCTTCGGCATATTTCAGTAACCACACTTGAGCACCGAGTATAACAAAAGTGAAGATGGAAAATCAATAGCGTAAGAGACAGCTTCACTGATGTGAATACAAACCAGACCCCAATCGACAAATCTGCATCCGACCCAACGCAGGAGAATTCTGTCTTTATCTTCTTGAATCACACCCATAAGCCTATCTTCAGGCCCAGACACAATGCCGAGGAGACCAGTCAAGCACAAATAGGGAAAGACGAAACCGACTTCAACCATCTAACAAGCCGAGAAAAGGGCTCTAGAGGGGAAGAACTGGCCACGAGGTGCTCCAAACATTGCAGCACGAGATTGGCATTGGGATGGTAAGCTTCCTTATTATTTCCGCAGGCTCGACCAAAATTAAGCTTCTTGCTGGGAAGTATGGCGTTCGTACTCCTGGCTATACAGAAGCCTTGAGCTGACCTAGATCTCTATATTCGTTTGCAGAGAAGCAATTCCCCGGTTCGGAGATGACCAAGGCAGAACCCAACGCCACCGAATGTCGGAGAAGGTCGTGTGTGGAGAGTTCGTAAGATAGAAGAGGAGTTGCAAGTGGATTTCAGCCAGATGGTCAAGAGGGACAGAGTAATACTAGCGAGAAGGACAATGAGGGTAAGGGAAGAGAAAAAGAACCCTTGTCAATATGTGGTGGTAAGTGGGAGAATGAGCTATCTACCGATGGCCGTACCACCATGAACCTATGTACTGTAGGTGGATGATTCCAATCCCCGCAGCAGCCACCTTGACGGCCTACCAGTCAAACCAGTGCCTTAATTCGCACCACCTGAAGGGATATTACCCCGCTACTAGAATAGACACTAACCACCTAAGGTTTTTTTTTTCTTTCCCATTGCAGAACGCGTCTCCCAGCGGAGCAAACCAACGCGTTTGGTCCTTCTCTGTGCTTGCGGGCAGAAGTTGTTGCTCTTTCCAAATTCACGAACCCAACACCATCACTATAGCAGTATGAAGCCAACGAAATCGGCAAAGGGTTAATGATGGATCCCTCGCAGTCGCCCACCCAGTTCAACGACGACAGAGACTACCCCGAGGACAATTACCAGCAGTTTTGGGATTCACCCACCGACCTAACCGCCCAGCAAGAGACACTCGAACCGACACAACCCAGCGGGCTGGAATTCGACGCTACTGGCCGGCCACGAGGTCCCTACAGCTCGGAGAAGAGCCAAGCACAGCCATATAGCGGATACGAAACCCAATTGTCAGCCGACAACGCACCAAATTCCCTCCGCGATGACGACACGGGCGCCGTAAACTTCAGCTCGATGCCGTTGCCAGAGTCTGAAGGGTCCCTGGTTAAGACTCGGGACTACCTAAACTCTCGCAAAGTTAGCCTTGATTATGGCCACCATGAAACCGCCGATGAATGCAGGACTGCTGGGTCCCAAAATGTCGTCAGTCCAGGTCTGCACGACCACGAGCCCACGAGCGACGGGTTCCAACTCAATCCAGAGACCCCGGCACCACATAACCCCTTTGCCGGCATACAGTCTAAAGGCGCCATCCTCGATACGTCCCAAATGTTTCAGCAGACACAGGCCACATCGGCCTTGAGGCCCCTCTTCAATAATAGTCCGACATCGTCTCGGCCTTCTCCCGACCTGCGAGCCCCGAATACCATATCTCCCAACACTGGTTTGTACAGAACCCCAATGGGCGCTGGTGCATCCTCCCCGCTGAAGGGCAGGTACATGTCCCGAAATACCCAGGCTGCCTCGTCACCTCTTATCACCTCTCCGGCTCACGGTCTGTCTTCCGCGATAAGACCAAGAAGTGATCCAAGGCCCTCCTCTAAAGATGACGAACCAGTGGTTCCCGAGTCACCCCTGCGTCGCCAGAGGGCACACCCTAGACCGCGGCGACACTCAATCCAGGACACCACCGTTACCAAAAGGCATTTGTCCCAGGTTGAGGAAGAGGATGACACCAGAGGGTTATGTGTTATAGATGCCATTTCTAGCTCGCCAAATCGCTTGGATGCGGATCAGGACCTTGGGGGCAGTACGCCACCCGAAGAGCAGCACTGCTCCAAGACGGAAACCGACCGTTCCAGTTGGAAAACTGGGCATGTGAATGTTTGTCGTTCAGAGGCGGTGCTCCCAAGGCCAACGAGGCCGGCCCATTCTAACAAAACTAGCCTTTATAAGTCTGCGGCATACATTGCTCAATGCCATGGGGATACTGCCGGCGATGACGACGCAATCGCTAGCGAGGAGGAAAGCGACAAGAACCAATGGCGTGAAGTGATTGTTGAAGACTCTCAGAAGAGCTTGAGGAGGAGAGGGAAGAAGACACCATCTTCGTCTGCGGCCCAAACCACGGATAGTCACTCCAGGAGGGAGAACAGTAGAGTCAAAGAAACCCCAGTCATATCGCACAAAGATGACTCCAATCTGCGATCAAGCGAGAGGGTCCCTGAAACAAGTCCAGTATTGCGCCCGATTGCTGACATTATTAATGGAGCATCTGGGACAACAGCATCAGAAGGCCTGTCCATCCCTTCCTTATCAGCTGGGGATTTAGGCACGCAGGGTGATTCTACCGAAAATCCTAACCCTACGGCCTCGAACCCCGATGACTATCCTGATACCGAACAAGCTCAGGATATTCCTCCCTCTTCTGATGCTCCGCTCGCGCGTCCTACCCGAACTAAATTTAATTGGAGAAAACCTAAGAAACAATCTTCGGAAACCCCTAAGCGAGAAGATCGACCCTCTCACGACAGCATCGCTAATGTCCCAAAGCCGACAGGGTCCCATATACCTGGGAAGGGGACAAAAACTCCACCTTCATCGACCGCTTCCTCACTTACTGAATTAACCCAAACGCCGGAGGTGGATGCAAAGGTGACCCCTTCAACGCAAGAGCGGCCATCATCCGTAACTTTGAAGTCGGCCAAGGCTCGTGATACTCCGTCGGTTGGGAAGAAGGCTCCATTGCCCTCCCATGAGTCACCAATGCTTCACAGTGACGCGCCGCGTCAGGCCCGGCGAGCCCGCAAACCGGCGGTTATAGAATCAGACTCGACAGACGAACTTGCAAGATCGGCGATATCTACACCGGCAGACGCCATGCCATCAAGTCCTCCCGTCACCAGTACAAATCGGGTGCAAGGCGATAAGAAGAAGGCTGTATTTCGTAACGGGCATCAGCGCGCGTCTCTGGTGTCCACCAGGGGAAGCTCCGAATCATGCGAACAGTCGGTAGTGCACGACACGCGACATCTCTTCCAAGGCATGGCATTTGCTATTAGCTTCCAGTCCCGAAGAAAAGATGAATCGGATCGTCACTATCATCAAAGGACCAAGGAAAGCGAGAATATTGCCAACTCCATCATTCACCATGGAGGGCACATTCTTGCAACTGGTTTTGATGAACTATTCGAGGTACCTTCACCGCAAGCATTGGCTAGTGCCAATCCAACACCAACATCCACTCCCACCAGGTCTCAGCAACACACGACCCTGAAGCTCAAAGACTCGTCGAGATGTTTCGGATTTGCAGCCCTGATTGCCGATGGGCATTCGCGAAAGGTCAAGTACATGCAAGCTCTTGCGTTGGGGTTACCCTGCATATCTGATCGGTGGATATCTATGTGCATAAAAAAGGGGGACGTGATAGCGTGGGATACATACCTACTCTGCGCCGGAAACTCCTCAATATTGGGGGATGCGATCAGGTCCCGCCACCTGGAGCCATACCCTGCTCTGCAGAGCAAGTTTTCGAACGTGATTAAGGATCGGGTAAAGCTGATGGAAGGGCAGTCGATTCTCCTGGTCCTGAAAAAGACTCAGAGAAAGAAAGAAGAGCAGAAGAAGGCGTATTTGTTCTTGGCACAGGTGCTTGGTGCTACTTTGGGGAGAGCGGAGACGATTCCGGAAGCTCGCCTCAAGATGAGAGAAAAAGAAAACTCGGGGGAGCCATACGACTGGGTATACTTTGAAGGAGATGACGTTGAGGAGGGGCTTTTCGGGCAAGAGTCCTTAAACAAGTCAACAAAGACCAAACCAGCAAGGCGATCAAAGAAGAGGAAGCGACAAAGTGCGGCCTTGGATGAAGGAGAGTCTGAGTTGGCGACGGAGGATGGCCCACCCCCAAAGCGCGTGAAGGCACTCAGAGACGAGATTGTGGTCCAGAGCCTCATACTGGGACGCCTTGTGGAGGACGAGGAAATGGAACTGTGCAAGGCGCCGTAGTGAGCGACTGCTTGCCACTAATTACTCGTGGGAGGCAAGATCCCTCGAGTTGCCTATACTTGGTGTACTTGTATGTATATCACTGTGTATTATTGAGGAACTGGAGTTGGAGGTATTTCTAGATAGAGGATCATTAGACTCACGAGTGCTATGCAACTAGTTGGTTGTCGGAGCCTGCGTACTGAGGCATAAATCTGTGTGCAGTATATGGATATCTATGAAGTGGTATTACGCAATATTCTTCTTTGCGATGCCTTCGGTTTCGCGCAACCACCAGGACATGTCTGTCGCCCGAGGTGGAGGCGGAGTCGGTGGGAAAGGATGGGAAGAGGGGAATCAATGCACTGCGTCTTGCTAGAATGACCAGCGTCGCCTTACCAACTCCAAGGGGACGGTACTCTAATGGCGTGCCTGCGTACGACCGGATCGGGACAGGGGACTGGGTTGTGGACGTGAAGAAGTGGCGAGTGCATGGAATACCTAATCTAAATCAAAGATCTAAATCTAGAGTGTTGGGATAAGAGCGGTGCGGTTGCGTGGGGGTATGGGGAGGGCTTCAGTCTGATCATTAGGAAGAAACACGATCCCATAAGGAGGTGGTATGCTGACGGGGTTTAGAGACCGCAGCTAGTCAAGAATATCTTGACGACAGGATATCATTCAAGGTTTGTTGAAGTTGGTACGAGACAAGTAACTCTCTGGATAAAGGGAACAGCGGAAGATATTGCCGAAACGAATTCCAAGGAAGACTCGGAGACAAATCGGAAGGGCCAGAGGTGTCCGGGTGTTATTTAGGCGTACGGAGAGGCTTGTATTTCGGCTGACCTAGTTCTTGAAGATCAGGAATGAGGGACAGGCACAGACATTGGGGTAAACTGGAAGTTCTTTACTAGGGAACAGCAACACCAGCCAATAGTGTTCAAGCCGGCATCTTAGGTCCATGGAATAAGTTTTCTAAATTCAAAGGAAATTCCCACATGCCAAGAATAAACAATCACCGTGTTCTTAAGAATGTCTAGAAATATATGAAGCAGTTAATTATTGACAGTTCGGATGAATCTAACACAACCTAAAGACATTATACATCGAGTTCTACTTTGTATCCTGCACTCGTCATTATCATCACCCAAAGCAAACATCCACGTATAAATAAAGACCAGGTAATTGACAATTGGTTCTGGCCAATAAAGGGAACAATAGTTATTAGTACCATGATCCCACGACGGCTAGAGTATCCCCATGCTCCGAAAAAGAACCACCTTGTTATGATCGAAGGATGATTTGCAAACGATCACAAGTGGCGCAAAGAATCAGTTTAGGCAATTTCAAAAGCTATAAGAAGTCCCATTGCCCTTTATACTCTTCAAAAAGCTCTTGGAAAATTTTTCCCGGAACCCTCCCCCCCCCCCCCAAAAAAAAAAAAAAAAAGAGAGGTTCTCGAAGGCCACATGGATGCATATATATGTATCATCTCTCCAACCCCGCCTGCCCACCCCCCACCCCCCCCCCCCAATGCACCAGCCAGCTGCATACATGGGTGGGGTTCTAAAATCCCTTCGAAATGTACTGCCGCATGAACTCATCGCCGAGGAGGAGGCGCGGCGTCTTTCTCGAGCCGCCGCCGGCGCCGGGCGACTGGCCGGCGGCGGTCCCGGACTGGGCCGGCTCCGAGTCTGCCTGCTTGGGGAGGGGGGCGTTCCGGCCGGAGGTCCCGGCGGGCGCTTGCTGGGTGCGGGCGGCCTGGGTGCTCTTCCCTTTCTGCGGCTCCGCGCAGGACATTCTGGCTTGGGGCCGGCTTTTGGGAACCTGGTGGTGGAGGAGGAGGGAGGAGGGAGGAGGGAGGATACTGGCGTTGGCGAGACGGGGTCGAGATTGGCTGTAGAGTATGATAAGGGGGGTTAAAAATGGTTTGTTGTCGTTGTCGTTGTCGTTGTCGTTGTTGTTGTTGTTGTTGTTGTTGTTGCTGTGGACTGCGGTAAGCGACTTGAATGGTTAGAAACTTGCAAAGTCCACCTCTCTCTCTCTCTATCTATCTCTCTGTATATATATATATATATATATATATATATATACATATACATATATACTGGAATCAGAAGTATGGGGTGGGTGAGAGGTGGCTCGTGAACATGGACGAGTCACCGCGAGTAGAGCGCGTTGATGACTGCCAACACCGTGACTGCCTTAGCGGTCATGCATTTCTCTTCCAAGGCTGCTTGGTAGCCCATGGCCCTGGATTCTGACCCCGCGTAGGTTTCTGGCGTATTGGCTTGGCTGCGGACTGCCCGAGTAACGTACCTGGAGACTCACTTTCCGTGGAACAAGAAATCGAGCTACTTGGATGTCATTGCTCCTATATGTTGCGTATCACGACGTCCGTAACAGACGGTCGTACCAGCTTTTATCATTGATGGGGCTTCCGAGCCTTAAGGATAGGATCCTCTTTCCGCCTGGAGCCGGCTCTTCAAACTAGCCTTCCACGCCCTGGTTGTCCGGCTGGAGATCAAGATCTTCGAGCATGCTGTCATCGGGCTGGGACGTCCTCCTCCTCGTACCGATGATTCTCAGACACGTCCAGTTCATCTTCACCTTCTTCCCATTTCGCCCAGCCTGTCACATTTGACTCTCTCGTCTTCATCCTTCTCAGGAATTAGTTTTGTTATTACAGAGCTCCCTTCCATATATTCAGTCTCATAATAGCCATGCTCCAGTCCATCGGCCGTGGGCTCACACGCACCATTACGGGAATCACTAACGTGGGCTCCCTCCATTTATTTCCTCACCCTCATCCGTTGAACCGTCTACGGTTAACTTGCGAAAAGACTGAAGAATTCCTGCCTTCAGGCGAGAAAACTCCGGGATACGCAGGACCAACCAGACCTCGGGACAGCCAATCATTCTCGGCAAAGACTGCACACGCCAAACAAGCCGCGGCGCCATATTATTGCTGGATCATAGTCTCCCACGTCCGAGATGCCCACCTTCACGACGTCCGGCTCCTGTAGGCTCGACGAAAAGGGAGCACTAGTTAGGCTATCCAGGCCCTCGGGAGCTGAGTGGACACCAACCAGGATCAGGATGAAGAACACTGCGGCACAGCAAACCTTCCGTCATAGCTTTCTTTGTTTCCCAATCCGCCTACCTAGATACTGTACATACCTGGTTGGTTTCGGTTTCGGCGAGCGTCAAGTTGCACATGACAGCCCTACGCCAACTCTAATCAGTAGCGACTGCGACCGCATCCGGATTTCCCGAAGCGGCGTACATAGTTGTTGGCCGCAGTGTTCGGTCGTCCCGCCCGCCGCGCATCCAAGAGCCTCAAAGCGAACCCAGTGTCGACGTGCCACCTCTATAACACCAACAGCGTTGAAAAGCCGAGGCATCATGGATCAAATTGCACGCGGCGCAGACTCTAGAGGTCGTCTCCGAGCCCAGACCACAAGTAGCCACAAAAGCAGCCAACCAACCAACCGGTCCTTTTTTTACTACAACTTGCGACCTCTTCTGTCCTTCTTTCAAATCCCATCTTTCGAACAATGGGTCCCGGCCATTGACTAGTCCCCTCTCGCCCATTCCAAGGCCTTCCGTTTCGACCTCCTCGCAGCCCTTGCGACCTCCCGGCTAGGCGTGCAACAACCGCATCAGCACACAAAGAAAACCCCCAGCTCCGACTCGAGAATGACTGCTGTCACACTAGCAGCAACGTTTCATGAGTCCCCGTTACTTCACGGACACACCCTGACATGCCTTGTTTGTGCAGAAAGCCAACTACCACATTCTCCCAAGCCGGGCCAACTGGGGCCCCTGATCCCTGACTGGTCTCCCATATTCCAACTCCCAAGAAATCACGACCGTCAAAGATGTTGGTACAAGATTCGTCGAATGTCTGACCCGTATAGAGCAACACCACCGGGGCATGTGGCTCTTCAGAACCTCCACGTTTCGCGGTACTCCAGCAGTTTCACTTCAACAAAAGTCGAGGCCGCACAGATTCCACGTATATCCGCTCATTCGATCGCATTTCGCTGCCATTCGATTTCGTTTCCAATACGCTCACTCTTGTGCTTCGAAGCCCAAAATTCTTGCTTCCGAGGATCGCTCTTGTCTACCTGGACGTCCAGATAGCCAGCAACCACCATGGTCCTCCGCGGCGACAAACCTCCCATCGCAAGCATGGCACGCAAACCCGTCTCGATTTCCACTCCAAATTCAGGAGCACCCCTGTCCCCATCTCGCGCCATCTTCTCCCGACCGTATTGCCTCATGATCCCGGCTCCAGTCCCTGACCCGCTCCTCATGCGGAGGAGCCCCTTCTGCTCCTCGCGTACAGATACCTTCGTCTTCGAAGTCGACACCCACGTCCTTCCACAGCCTAGCCGGGCGCCTCATGCCGTTGTCCCAATCATGCACCTGTCCCCAAGCCTTCCAGGGCCCTTGACTGAGGCTGAAAACAACCATGTGGCGAGCCAGGCGCTCAAGATAAGACAGGCTTTCTACGACGCCGTGACAACAGTCTTGTGCCATTTGTACGGTCGGTCGAGGGCGATAAAAGTCGATTCCTTGTCGGGTTGGCATGTCCGCTCCCTCGACCAGGTTATCAGGGACCTCAATCTCTCTGGCTCCGGGAGGCTGGAAGGCTTCACCGCTCGAGAGGAATGGCGTGATGCGCTCGTCAAGGCGGAAGGAGTAAGGGGAGATCTCGCGCTCCCACACTTGTATCGGAGCTACTACGACGCAGGCGACTTCAAGGGCTGGGCGAAAGTCGCGAAAATAATAGCCCTCAGGGCGGATCAAACTCCCCCAGTGAATAATACAGAGGGCCATCCGGAGCTGGTTGTTTCGGGTGAGAGCCCGTACTTCTTAATCCCCACCGATATCCTGCGTGAGTTGATTCCCCTCCTGCTCGTCAAATTGCTTCCCACGGCTCGATGTGGAACGAACAGACGCTAACACCACCCAAACACAGTGGAAATTAACCATTTCCGCACCAGCACTCTTGCCGCCCTGCGGGAAGAAGCCGCCCACGAGCTCAGAATCTTGCGCCGAGTCCCGCCCATGACAACAGCTGAGCTTCTTCGCCTCTCCACGCAGTCACTGGAGCCTTGCGTCTCGACCCCGGACGCACTCGCGCTGGCGAAGCGTAATAGCATCCAGCTCAACCTTATCCACCTGTCGCGAGCTTGGTATCACTTTGACATGGGATCGAGAGATTTCGCGCTCGGCTACACAGGCGCAATTTCCGACCTGGTGCAGCACATGCTGGCCCCCAGAATTGCCAACGACCCTCTGACCCAGCTAGACTGCGTCTTGTGGTCGCTCCACTGGGCCGCAGAAGGGAAAACCAGGGACGTCGAGTCACAGGCTGTCCGGTTGGTCGACGGAGACCTTGGTGCGTTTTGGCAGGAAACTAAGATCAGGAGGGAAGATTGGTATGTGCAGCAGGAGACGGAGCGGCTGATGGATATGCTTGTTGTTCAGCAAAGCAAGATCAATATCACGTAGAACTAGACAGGGACTGAACATATACGTACTGGGCATTTTTGTTTGTTGCTTGGTTCGGCATGTTTGGGTGTATTTGGGTATTTATTACCTTCCGTTCTCTTTTTCTTGAAATCACGTCCACGGCCCCCTTCGTGTCCAATACTGGCGATCGGAATAGCACGCATGGAATTCTCAAATATCAGAACAGATACTGTGTGAAGATAGTCGATATGACTACTCGACCCTTGGTCTCTTGGTATCGGTATCTCCGTTGGGAGTCCCGTCGGCGTGCTCTTCTGCCGCCTCGACTTCGGCCCGCACCCTCACTCTGCCCGCACCCTCCCCAAGCTCCTCAGCGTCCTCGCCGTCCTGACCTTGGTTACCAATAAAGTTCCCGTCTGCATCAAAGAACTCGTGGACATTCTCGGATGTGATCCAGCCCCCCGATCCGGGCATGGGGGGGGGAATGCCACCGCCCGAGGCCCCGGAAAAGACTCCACTATAGCCTTCAACGGCCTCCTCTCCCGACTCAAACATGATCCTGTCGTCGCCATCACCACCGTCTCCTGCAGCAGGGGCATCGGGGTTAAGGTTGGAACAGTCTGATATGGCGCTGAAGAACTCTGTAGTTGTGACTGCGGCGGACGTAGAATCAGATGCCGGAGGAGGGGGTGCCAGGGTTAACTCTGCCGTCTCGAACTCGTCGTCTGCCGGGGAGGATATTATGAGCTGCATGTAAATAGCTGGTGTGGGACCGGATCCTTCTGTGAGAGCGACGTTTTTAACGGCGTGGAGGGCGATGGAGGGGTATGGTAGCTGGATCCCACTGTCGGTAGAGTGGTTGAAGAGCGTCAGATAGCTGTTCGACGAGTGCGTTGTGGTGGTTAGCGAAAGATATGTGCAGGTGGGTGGTCGAATACGAGGAATAGAAATAACTGACTCTGATGCTACAAATACATCCACCTTTTGCTCTAGCATTCCATCCTGGCCCGGAGCCTTTGCGCTGTCGCCTGGAAATATAGTTGAGAGCCCAGCACGGTCAGCGCCGGGTAGCCAAGCCGTTGCGTCTACGAAGTGGGCATGGAGCACTGGCTTTCCCCCGAAAAATGTGTCCGGGGTGCGCGACTGGTGCTCGGCGAGCGGGGTGAAATCGGCGACAGCCGGAGCCGTTCTGATTGTTGTTGGCGGCATTATTTAGCAAAGTAGCTGTGTTTGTGTCGTGATCCAGTGTTGTTGCTGTGTTGAGATTCCAGTAGCTGTGAGGGAGGAAGGAGGGGTACATATGTATGTACAGTAGTAGCCTGCAATATGGTCTACCGTCTATCAATATCAAGAATCCACTATCGATAAAGCTTGGACCTAGGCACATAACCACTGTACCGATTTAGGCAATTGTGTATACCTCATAATACATTCCTCAGTGTCGCATCCCAAAGGGAATTAAGTACAGCCACAGCTTTTTCACTTTGAGGTCACGGTGTCTTTAAATTCAAAAGCTTGCAGTACAATAGAAGTCAGGTGCACTCGCCATTAATTAGCAGGTAGTCTGCAGACGTAAGCTTTTAGAAATCTGGTCAATATCCAAGCAAGTTCAAATACTTCGCTTGCGTGTTAAAACCATTTTACTCAATCACCCTATCTCAATTATAGTGATCTTATTTGCAGCATCTTTTACCCTTGACTCTTCTTCAATATCACTATAGTCCCTCTTACTCCAATAGTAGGCATATCCCGAAGCAACCGTATGCTTGGAAGCTCGTAGTTGACAAATGTGTGCTTTTCCTCATCAAACGAAGAGGGTCCGAGCGAGTGTTTTATCACAGTCCGATGATCACACCTGCAGTAGCAAGCGACATACTTGCCGCCGACAAAAACAAGCCACCCTAGAATCATTTCCCGGCTGCACAAGTCTGCTCTTCTTAACTTGTATTGCTTCGGGTTCTCGTCTCCGTGAAAAGAACTTGGTACCAGGAGGAAAAGCATAACTCTGGGATAGCCGCTCAAAATATCAACACCTCTGAATCAGAAGACTCTTCTCATCTGTATTATTCCCAAGCGGGAAGGACCAAGAAAGTGAACATAGCTTTCGGGATGTTTACTAATAATACTGAGATTTTCATCTCTAATATGTAATGTGTTGTGGATATGTCCCTTGGTTAGTCAAACGAGATCAACATATCCCTTCCGTTCTTCTGAGCTGCATGTTTCGCTAGCCAACGATCGCGGCGACTCTGGAGTATTTGTATCGAGCACACAAGGGCCACGCAAACAAAATGGAGATGTTGTCATTAATCTCAACCAGAAGTCCCAGTTAAAATGTTAAATGCGACGGACAGGATGCTATGGTGGCGTGGTAAGCATGGTGCGAAGTGGGTATATACAAAACTCCAAATAAACGCCAGTCCTATAGGACTTCCCATGAAAAGTATCGCCCCATAACTTCTTTTTCTTACCCTCGCAGATTCACTTATAATCATGACTTCTAAACTTGTGTGGTGGTGGTGGTGGTCGTGGCGATTTACCGCCCCTTTTCCTCCCCCAAACTACCGGCCATACGTATACTGTCCAGCATCCAACTCATTCACGCTATGCGGTTCGGCCGGTAACTCCGACGCCCTCTGGCCACTCGGTAGTTCGGAAAAGGGAGTCGCGGCATTCGGATCGCCAAACTTGTGGTTGACATAAGGACTGGCTGAAGTAGGTGGATATGCTTGTTGAGTTTCGGTTCCCGGTGTTGCTCCTCCCGCCCCCCCAGCTTCCAGCGCGGCCAGTTTCTTTTGCCTCCTTCTTCGCCGCCAGAAGAATACTCCAAAGCCAACTAGCAATAACACCCCGCAAACGACTCCGACGCTGACTCCGACGCTCGTGGCTAGCGGTACGCCTCCGCTATTATTGTCGTTGTTGTCTCCATCCGGGCTGCCGGTAGCCGACGTATTTTCCTGCGTGTCGCTCGATGCCGTGGTGGAGGTTGCGGACTCGGTCGTTGACGATCCCGGTGTCGACGTCTCCTCTATTTCGATATTCCACCCCACCACAGCGATCGCGCCCACCACCGACGAAGTTTTGAGCGTCTCGGTAGTCATGATCCAGACTTCGGTGTCGGTACTCGTGGAGGCAAAGGCCAGCACGTCGCCCGACCTGACCTTGGAGAGACAATCTCCCGTTATGGAGCCTTCTACTCCACCATTGAGTGTGTAGCCTCTGGGCGAAAGGGGTATTCTTTGGTTAGGCTTCGATTTTGAAACGCAATGATGATAAATATCACCAACCGCTGGGTAACTGGTAGCTACTTACGGCGGACAGCACATAGCAAGCGTGCTGCTTTTGTCTTTCGTGCTCGATGCCAGCGTTGACCACCCGCTGGGACATTTCATAGGACCGAGACTCACGGCGGTATGCTCGTCTTGGTTGATGCCCAGCCTGGCCTGCTCCCACCAAGTGGTCACTGCGCCGGGCTGGCATATCATATCGGAGTCGATGTCGAGGCCATATCCGGGATCGAAGGCCACCAGACTCGGACCGTTGAGTCGAAATGCTTCGGAACAGCTTGGCGAGTACGTGTATCTCGTGGTGAGAGGGACAAACGAAGTCACATCGCCGCTAGGCCCGGTTTCGGCGGGATACGTCGAAGCCTTAGTCATTTGGAAATATCGGAGTGTGTACTTGTTTTACGGGAAAGTCTCAAAAAGACAAAAGGACCTTTAAAAGGGTTTCAGATGTAACAAATAGTGAGGATGACGACTGGCTTGCATCAGGAACCAAGCTTCCAGTATTGTCTTGGGATGTGGTTATACTAGGCAGATGGGGCAAAAACAACGGAGCTGTGTGTTAATGTAAGGGAAGAAAGCGGCGCTGTTCGTAATATGAATAGGAATAGGGAAAGGAAATGCAAGTGGCAACGAGGGGAACAAAAGTGATGCTAGCACGCTGTCTTTGACCACGCAACGGAGGATCCTTCATAGGAGTCCCCATGCCAAACACCAAGGGTTGGAGTCTAAGTCAAATCCACATGGGCTAGTTAAAGCCCCTACCCTTGAATCGTATTTCATTGATGGATCACCAGCGCTAATTCCCTGAGAGCCTCGCCGAACAGACACGCCTCTGGAGAGCCATTCCGACCCTTTATTTGACCATTTGGCTGTCGTCATTGGATGATCGGCTATTTCGGCCTGTTCAGTCAGCTCTTTCACGGCCCAAGTACTGCAGGACTTACCACATACATACCCAGACCTACGAGACTCCGATTTTTCCCCTCATAGCCAATGGAGTGTGGCAATAGGAGGCGTGCACAAGGTTTGCAGCCAGACGTATATTTTGGAACCGTTAGTTATGGAGATATCCAACCATGCTGCCACCAGCTCCTAGTCCTATCGTCAGGCTCGAATCCGCCGATGAAAGAATCGAAGTGTTCCAACTTTCCAAGGATTTCCAGTGCAAGCCTGGAAAGATACAGTAGGTAGTCTCTCTTGCTTGTCGACTTATGTATCCACCCAGTCCGGGGCCGAGTTCCAGGCTATGAAGGGTTGTGGAACAAACCCATGTACTTTGGTTGCTGACGATCCAATGAGCGATGCAAGACGAATAAAGATGGGTGGATGCAGGGCAGGGGGTGGAAGATTGCAAAGTGGCGTCTGGAATCCTTCGAATCCTTCGAGAGTTTCAGCCTTGTGGGGGCAGGAGCCAGGATACGTGCTGTCACAGCTTCTTGCAGTCCATACAGAGTTCATCTTTTTCCTTCAGAGATTGTGTCTCCGCGCGGGAGTAGTTCTTAGCTAGGCTACAGTATTTGCTTGTTTCTCTAGACGTGCAGTCCAAGAGGCTATTTGTACAGTTTGTTCTTTAATAAATATTAAAGACAAATATACGATAATGATTTTGGAAAACATAGGTGCATCGGTGGTCCCCGATTTAAATATCGCGTATCCCAGCCGCCGTACCAACTGATCGCGTGCACATATCAAGTAACTACAGGGCTGTGGCTTGCTAGCGGCACAGCAACAAGAGCAACTGCCACTCCAGAGCCTCCATCCAGCGTTGGTAACCTCATCACTTGCAACCAACGGCTTTGCCTTCTCACCAAGCCCTTCGTCCCTTTCTCCATCGTTATCCCCATTTTTCGGACGGGTTAAAGTTTCGGTGGTTGAGAATCACCGTTCTTGGTGTACAGTACTTCTTTCACCCCTCCACATTCTTATAGTCGCCTACCAAGCTCCCCCAACGGTCGCGCTGGCCGTCCCGCCCCAGCTGCGATGGCCCCTTCTGCACGCAAAAGGAAGCAACAGAATGGTCGCAACTCCGGGGAGCCGACATCCTCCACGGGGCTAGGCGCTAGTGATGGGGGCGGTATCTGGCAGGCCATCCAGAATAGGAGATTGAACTTGGTGTCGCCCAGGACAAAATGGGCAATCGTCTTTGCCCTCCTCGCGGTCAGCGCAGCATACTTCATTGCAGACTGGGCATCCGACAATGCCCTTGGCCTGTCCCATTACTCTCCCACTCAGTTGACTGTTGATTGGAACCAGAGGAGGGGTGAGGTTAGGGATGCATTCCTTGACAGTTGGAACGCATATGAGAAGTATGCCTGGGGTAAGCTCACAGTACCCCCATGGCTCCGACGGTGACATGAGCTCGAGCTAACATATTGGCAGGCAAGGATGTCTTCCACCCCATTTCTAAGACTGGAGGCTACATGTCACCCTCTGGCCTTGGCTGGATAATCGTCGACAGCCTGGATACTCTGATGTTGATGAACCTTACTGAGCCCATCGAGCATGCAAATGAGTGGATCAAGGATAGCCTCACCTGGGACCAAGATCAAGACGTCAACACTTTCGAGACCACCATCCGCATGATGGGGGGACTTCTTTCCGCCCATTATCTCTCCAACACTCTTTCGGACATGCCCTTCCGCGATGACAATCTCTACCTCGACAAGGCCACCGACCTTGCCGACCGCCTGCTTGTCGGCTATGGTTCCAAGACCGGCATCCCCTATGCGAGCGTCAACATCGGCAAGAAGGAGGGGATCGTGTCCCACGCAGACGGCGGCGCTTCTTCTACTGCCGAAGCTTCGACCACCCAGCTGGAGATGAAGTATCTGTCTCAGCTTACTGGGAACCCCATTTACTGGCGCAAGTCCGAGAAGGTCCTCCAGGTGCTCGACGAGCAAGCTATGCCTGGTGGTCTTCTACCCATCTTTGTCCACCCCGAGGTTGGCCGCTTTACTACTAGGGAGATTAGGCTGGGCAGCCGTGGAGACTCATACTACGAATACCTCATCAAGCAGTACCATCAGACCGGCGAGGTTATCTATAGGGACATGTGGGAGGACGCTTTGGATGGCATCCAGAGGCATATGATCACCACTACGAAGGAGGCTGCCGTCAAGATTGTTGCCGAGTTACCTAATGGCGTTGGGGGCGCCTTGAGCCCCAAGGTGGACCACCTTGTCTGCTTCCTTCCGGGATCCATTGCGCTGGGAGCAACTGGTGGCCGAACTCTAGCGGAAGCACGTCGATCCTCCGGATGGGGTGTAGGAAAGGAGAAAGACATGATTCTCGCAGCCGAGTTGACCAAGACCTGCTGGGGAATGTACGCCACGACCGAAACTGGCCTCGCGCCGGAGATTGTCTGGTTTGACGCCGCCGAGGAAGACCTTCAACCAACGCCCGGAAACCGTTGGCTTCGATCGACGAGCAACAAGATGACACGGTGGAAGAAGGACTTCGTCGTCAAGCCCCTCGACGCGCACAACCTGCAGCGCCCGGAGACTGTGGAGAGTCTATTCATGATGTACAGGATTACGGGAAACAGCATGTACCGCGAGTGGGGATGGAAGATATTCGAGTCGTTCAAGAAGCATACCAAAGTTGAGGAGGGCTTCACGAGTCTGAACGATGTTAGGACTGTGCCGCCCACCGCGAGGGATAACATGGAAAGCTTTTGGCTGGTATGTTTCTCCCAAACCCAGCAGTTTTTGCATAGAGGCATCTAACACCCTAATCCTCGCAGGCCGAAACTCTTAAGTACCTTTACCTCCTTTTCTCGCCTGATGATTTCATGCCGCTTACCGAAGTGGTTTTCAACACTGAGGCTCATCCGTTCCCTCGATTTACACCCGAGGGAGAGCTGGGAACCGGTTGGCAGCGCAAGCATGGCAGGCGTAGCATGGCGGAGAGCCAACTGTGGGCAGGCTACTAATTAGGCCCTTTCGGATTTACCAATACGGGGCTGATCATAACAAGTAGGGATCTTGCAATAGACATCCTTGATTTGCGCAGAGAAATGATGCAAGCTGGGATATCATGGATCTTATTTCTAGAGGTACCCAAAAGAAATCTTGTACAGCCCCAATGGAGAATTTGCTACGTGGATAGATGAAACATTTGGAAACTCTGCTGCCGTCAATGGGCATGGACATTTTCATTACTTTTGAAGTCATCTGGAGTACTCATGGTCCATAGTATCCGAACTTGTCGATTTTTTGAGACGAATATGTGTACAAAAGAGGTATACGCACGGATGTGTTGCCGATTGTGTGCAAATTCAATAGCAAATCCGAGAGACATGGGACGGTTTCCGTACGATTGTATTGTCGGGTGCGTGTTATTGTTTCTCTCTTCAACATTCAGCCCCATAAAGGTGACTCCCGCTAGCCCCATTTACAGAGCGGGCCGCGGCTGGTGCGTGCCAAGCCTGCGACATGACATACAGTAAACGGGCACACGAGCCTTGATAAGGTGCGTCGGCGGGTACCTGTGTGCAGCTCCGCACCAACACCACCACCACCACCAAACCGCGTCAATAATAATTTCAACCACGCACGATAAACTTCTTTCGCACGATATCTCCGGAAAACTTTCCCCAAACTTCTTTTCACTCCCAGTATATCCCACACCTCACATCACGTCGCCAACGACGACGACCGAAAAGAAATCGTTCCCTCCGCCGCATTCAAATCAACCAGCAAGAGGCCATCGCGACATTTGAACAAAAGATGCACGATAGTCGTGAGTCCCGTCCTCCTCTGGCTTCCCTTCCCTTCCCTTCCCTCCTCTCCCCCCCCCACTTCTGCCATTTCCTTCGTCTTCTTCTTCTTCTCCTTCAATATACACACTATAAGTATACATACTAACCCGTGCTAACCTCCCCTCCTCTCCCCTCGATCCCATCACGTCTAGGCCCCCATCCCCTCTTGGCGCAGGTACCCCTCGTCGTGTCCCCCGCCGTGTCCCTCCCCGCCGCTCCCACCCTGCCGTACACGTACAAGCAGATGCCTTCTTCCCTGCCCCCCCCCGGCGCGACCGGCATATCGGGCGCGGCCGGCCCCGTCCGCCGCCCCTCCTCGCCCCCGCGGTCCCAACCTTCCACGCCGACCCCGTCCCCGTCCCCGAACCCGGCCCCGAACCCGGCCCCGAACCGCCCCGGCCGCCTCCTCCCGAGATACGTGGTCTCCGCCGCCGGCACCTGCGCGCACCCCGCGGAGATAAGCGCCCAGTGCGCCGCCCTGCTCCGCCACGTCGAGCGCATGCAGTCGGACGCCCAGCGGGACCTGGACGCGTTCGAGGCGCGCAGGCGGGACGCGGAGCTCGCCGAGAAGAGGAGGGTCGCCCCGGGCTGGCTGGACAGCGAGGAGAAGCTTCTGAGGCCCGAGAGGCCCGTGCCTGCCGTGGGAGGCACGGGGGGGGCTGGCGCGGGCATGGAAAGCAAGGTCCAGGGACTGGGTAGGGATATGTTTACCGCTGCTGCTGGTGGTGGTGGTGGTGGTGGTGGTGGTGCCCCAGGAGGAAGGACGGAGGAAGATGAAGAGAGGGAACTCCAGGATGCGGTGGCGGGGATGAGCATCGGCGGCCAAGGAGAGCAGAAGAACAAGAAGGAGCCGGACCTAGGTGCTGAGATTGACAGGGCGTTTGGAGGGCTGTAAGCATAATTCGGCCAAGAGGGTGGTTGCACGGGCTAGGAGAGCAGTCTCGCAACGCGGCAGGAACGTCCAGCGCTTGCCGTCGGGCGACTAGACGGTCGTCAAGATGTCACGACAGCATAACCACGCCACCGAGGAGATGATGATCCAGCCTCTTGAAGAGGGTATCAATGCTCTCCCAACGTTTAGCGAAGCAACACCTGGAGTTAACTCAGCAGCATCATATTTTATTATCACGGGAGCCGGTTAAGGGTCATGGAGTTTAAGGGCGGCAATCTTGCTTTTTATGGATCCTTGCTTTTCGCAATGACATTAACGGTTGGTCTTGGAGTGGAAATCACCCTGGGGTAGAGGGAATCAGTATCATCCTAGCTACCTATGCAAGGCCTTGGACAAAGGAAAATGGGAAGAAAGAATATTTCTTGCACGATATCCTAATAATCGAACGAGTGGACGTTCCACCTTCTATCGTGGGAGGTTGCATGCCAGTATTACACCACCCAGTGCGTTTTTCAACTTGAGTTTATCCAACCAGTTCTAACTAAAGCTTGCCCATCCACCTTGATCTCCATCTTAAAACAATATAGTATCCGTCAACCATCCAACTGTCTAGTATCTGAACTATTCCATCATCCTTGCCTCCTCCCGCTAACATCTTCATCACTAACGTCATCAAACGGATTCTCAATAACGCTGATTCTGACGCCGGTCTCGTCCTTGGTCACGCTGTTCATCCTCGGCTGGCCGTAAGAAACCGTGCTGAGCCTAGGCTGCCCAGTAGTGATCACCCTCGGCGATGCCACGGACGACCTGTTATTGTGGCTGGTATTCACGTTGACGAAATCCCTGCCCCACTCCCTGGGGCTGACGGGACTATCGTGAAATCCCCCGCCATATGATCCGAACCCTCCCCTGCCCGCAGTTGGACTTTCCGCCAACGGCCCGCCAAACTCGTGCCTCCTGTTGTTGGAAGGGCTGGCGGGCGTACCGCGCAAGGGACCAGCAGACCGCGTAAAATCCATGTAGTTGTTGAAATCGACGGCTCCCGACATGTCGTCTGGAGCATCAAAGTCCTTGCTCCTCATGAACGGCCGCATGAGGGCCCGTCGCTTGGACTGCCGGTTCTGGTGCTCTTGGTTCATCCTTGCGCCTCCCGCTGGGGATATAGGGGTGGCGGGAGTCGTGGGAGCGGTGGATAGGATGCTGCTTCTGCCTTGGCTGTACGAGAATTCCGTGTCGGTTGGGCTGAGGGCGTTGGCGTTGTTGTTGTCTGCTCCCGAGGCCGACGCGATGGGAGGTCCCGCGGTGGTGGCTACGGAGGGGTGTTTCTTTTGCTGTGGGAAAGAGAAAAAGGAGGTTCGGCTGTTAGATTTGGATCGAGATTGTTGTTGATGGCATGGGCTCCAAGGAGATTGAAAAGATATTATTGATGATGACGATTCCCTTGCTGTTGTTGGATCTTGTGACTGATTTCGTGGAAACGGGCGAGCTCCGCCTATAATGCTTATTATTGCCGCTTCTCTCGCTGCCGGGGGGTGCTGCTACTTATAGGGTGGATAGTCGGGGAATGATGTTCCTTCATCGTCTCCATTTTTTCCACTTGGTATGGCAACATGAAAATATTCACCTGCCCTCATCATGCTCATGCTCATGGCCTTGGCCGTAGCCAGGCGACCACGATTCGGTGTTGCTAAGTCCCGGTCTCGTGACTGCTCGAATCGGGGTGGGTAATAAATGTTTTGGTGGTATTGTTACCGTTGCCGCTGCTGCTCTTTGGAATTCGCCCGTGTTGATGGCTGGGAGATGGGGCGCTGTTGTGACACACTTGTATCATCGCATGTGCGACTACGACGGGGACCACCACTGCCAACAACAATATAGTTGCCCGCAGCACAAGTGACAGCCGCAGCAGCACCATCGCCACCCTAACACCATCAAAGCCGCTTGCTGCTGTTTCCTTTGCGACACCGCTTGGCAATTGCTTCCGGCCTTCTTGGCTTTGGTGGTGACTGGGATTAAGGTGTGTGCAACCTGGAGAGGGCAAAGATTCGGGTGAGGAAACGGGTCCTTGCGGCTCGGCTGCGGATGAAGTAGCAGAAATCGCTGCTCCCAAGAAGCTTTTCTCGCTGACGTCGGCTGAGGCATCACATCCAGCCACTTCCTCTGCATCGCTCCCATCTTCAAGGTTGGGATTAGGGGGGGGGGGTTGAAAGACCCTGATTCGGGTGCATGCTCAGGAACTGCATCAAGCCGAGATGCAGATATAGTTAGTGCCGGGGATATAGATGACGATAGAGATGCAGGGAATGCAGGGTGCCGAGGGGTTGAGGGATTTGGGGGTTATTATGATAAGAACGATAGTGCCCACGATGCAGCTGCCCGTTTTGTCCCCTAATACCGCTCCCGGCCGGCGGGGGGGGGCGTAATAATCGCAAAGGAAGTGGCTAGCATCACCAAGACTACTAGTAATGATCTCGCGATTGCTGGTTGTTGTACCATTTGCGCCGATATTAAATGCAGAAGTAGACGTAGGAGAGCTTGGCTGTGAACGTACAAACGGCACCCTCTGCTGGACGCTCTTCCAGACTTTGCTCGCCCTCTTATTCATGCTGGTCTTCTTCTCCTGGCCGTCGTCTGTAAAAACATAATATTCCGCTGGATCTTCTTCTTCCTCTTCTGCGTGCCGGCCGTACCTACTATACCTACTGTACGGGCTTATAGGTGTATAGGGCGAAGTTGGTGAGACTGTGGAAAATGTAGAGCCTGTTCTGCTGGCGGCTGGCGAAGCGTATGTTCCAGAAGGCGATGATGGTCCTATGATTCCGTCCTCACTTCCTCCGTACCCGGATGTTTGAGCCTCGGAGTTGTTCCTGGACCCAGGTTCTTGTTGGCCTTGGTACTGAGATGTAGATGGCTGCTCTTGATACTGGGAGGGGAGTTGTAGTTGTTGCTGGTGCTGCTGTAATTGCCGTTGCGGCGGCTGCTGCTGACATCGAGGAGTGGATAGTTTCATGCCATCTGCAAGACGAAACGGGTAAAAATGAGATCAGCTACCGAAATTCATCCATCATCATTTTCATTCCGGGACCTCTGTACTTCCCACTTCATGCGTGGGGCTGGACGGATCGTTCTTCAATCCGATGTTTGGGGTGGAGACATGGAAACACAGAACGGCTAGTCTAGGGTCAATCTAGCTAGCTCTTGGCTCTGGGTGTCTTTTCTTGTGCAATTTGAGTGGTTGGTGGCTGGCTGAGCATTGGGGGGGGGGGGTTTAGTTACACGGTAGTAGTCGATTTGTGATTTCTTGATTTGGCACTGCGGATCCCATGTCTCCTGTGTCAGCGGACTGTGCTTCTTTTTCATGGGACCAGCGAATATCTCAGTGAAACTCGGGGCTGAGATACCCCACTCATTCCTTCTACAACAAGGCGGACGGTTTCAACATGTACTCACCTTTCTTGGGGGATTGGTGCGGACCACCCTCCCAAAGCGACCCGTCTGTCGGATCCTTGTAGGTCCATTTGTGGCGGTCTGAATCATAGCCAATCTTTTGGAGACCGCTCGGAATGCCTTCATCCTGTTTATATCGTCAGTGTTTTGCCCAACCTGATGCTTTACCCGGTCCGATCTCTGACATCGTGTAGCCACGTGGTTCTCATGTTTTGGGATGGTATTGAACTTACCTCATCGTCAAGCCAACGTCTCGACATATTCCTATCCAGACCGCGGCTAGCACACCAAGACCTGAACTCGGTTCTACTTCTTTGTGTTTTCGATCCCAATTGTGGGCACTGCTGCCTTCGCGGTGCAATACTCCCTCTACAAAGAAGGGCCAAGTAGTGTGTGCCTCCAGGTGATATCTGACCTTCGTCTGGCATTCAACCGCGCACGATATCGGACGGCATAGTAAGACTGAACTTTCTTGATGGTATTGATGATAGTGATGCCGTTCAGCGGCCTAGTTGTAGTAGTAGTCCTATCGAGTGACACTATTACCACAGAAGATAAGGGCGTGCTCGATATCAGCTCTGTATTCAACTTCGTTGGTTGGTTCAGAATAACAATACGGAAACAACATAAATTACAGGTTTCGGTCGCGGATGATGTGTCTGCCCAAGTCGACAGGAAGAAGCTCATGTTTCTTGTCCTGACAGGAGCAATGTGTTGTAATGACTAACATAAGATCAAGGCGACTCCTTCCTCATGATGGTTTGCCATGGCTGTTGCTTGGGCTTCCACTAACATGTACCAAAAGCTTGTTCGTTGAGGCAGGTAAGGCAATCCAGAGCTTACCATGTACCTGCCGCCACTGACTACTAGAGAAACCCAAAATTATAGTACAAAACTGCCCAACGGGAACGAGTCGGTCAAGGGTACCCTCCTCCTTCCCCCCCCCAAAAAAAAAAGAAAAAAGAAAAAAGCCACCATTCCGAATCAGGTTCGCTCAATAAGACTGTAAATGGAATTCGCCAAATCCCGTTTCCTGCTTCCGCCACATGTGGCAATATCTAAGAGTGCCTAGTTGTAATGATTTGCGCCAAGTCGACAAACACCCCAACACCGATAGTTCATGCCTCCCCTTCGATGCCGTCCGAGTCATATTCGAAGTTATGGGGAAGCTCGGCTTCTCCTTCTTCATCCGCACGACTGGGATCATTGCAGCCTGCTGCTTTGCTCCCTGGATCGGTGGGCTCTTTCGGTGGCCCAACCGGCAAGATCTTTCGAATTTCCTCCGTCCAGAGCCAAGGCCTCTCTCTTCCACCAGGGAGCGAGTTGAAATACTCCCAGCCAAACACGCCTCCAATCTGGCCGTACGTGTCTTGGGCCTTGTCCATAGCACGCTTCATGTCTGTGAATGGCGGTGGTCTTGTCGAGCCGTTCTCACCACTAGTGAGCACTCCGAGAACAATCTTGCGTGGCTTCCATCCCAGCAACAGTATGGTGTCCAACGACTCTATGTTGCCCCAATTGTTGTAGAACTGGACGTTGTACCAGGAGATCTTGTCTCCCCTTTGTTCGTCGAGGTCAAAGTAGTCGAAGCCCGACATGTGTGGGAGGCCCATGAGGGCGGTAGCGACGGGGGTGAGGGTGATGTAGAAGTGCTTTCCAAAGTCGGCACGCAGCTGGTCCACCAGGCGCACTATTCCTGGGGTGGTCATGGCCTGCTCAACGTCCAGGTCTATGCCGTGGAAGCCGTAATCCCGAAGCATGTCTCTTAGCGGCTCGTAGTATTTGAGGAAGGTCTCCCTGTTGGGTGCGTCGAGTGTATCCTTAGTATAACACCCTGGCGCATGGCCTCCGAGCATGCACATGAACTCGACACCTTCCTTCTCAAGCTGCTTCTTTTCCTTCCACATGGTATCATACTTGGTAGCGTTAGGGGGGTCGTCATTGATGTGGATCCGATGGGGATCGTCAGCGTGGAGGTGGACGGCTGCGATAATAATATGAGTTGCTCCAGCCCTCGCTAGCTCCATCATCGAGATATATTTACCGCGCTGGTGAATTGTTTGGTAGTACACGACGACCCGAGGGGTATCAGCGTCCTTTGGAGGTACCGGAGCCATGGCGACAAGTAACTTGACCGGGCAGCGGCGCGCACTTTGGAGAGAAAAACACTATTTTGTTGAAGAGAGTCCTCAGGGGAAAACAACAGGGATACTTAACAGGCTTTATCAGCCCGTTGCGGCTCGGAATGTCACTGTGCGTGACTGGTGGACGATTGTTAAAACTGCTTGATGTTGGTTGTAGTTACCAATAGTTTGGGAAGCATGGGGCGTGATCTGGTGGAGCAAGTCTCGGCATGGATCTAGGATTGTGCCCTGGATTATATGCGGGAGCTTGTGCGGACCCTGCCATTTGGCAGGTAAGGGGGTGGCCGTGGCTGGTAAAATCCGGCAACCTGCTTTCAATCCGACCGGGCTTACTGTGCACGCAGGGCATTTTTGACTGCGGATGAATCAATGCCTTTCAGTGAACAGAAAAAGGCTGGACAGGTTATCAAGGAGTCCATGAATGGGCGGCAAAAGAAGGCCGCGATGCTAGGGCTAGGAGTTCTAAGACGGGACAGGGCCTTGGCAGGATTGCGCTGTTCCACGTTGACAAGAGAAGGATTTTCCTGGAGGTGTCACGTCCATCAAAACATAGAGAAGCAATCCAATTTTGGGACTGGTAGGAGAGTGTTGGCGACGATGCAAGGCACTGCATGTAAAAAATGCCAAGACGGTGCTTCTGGTTGGCGGCTGATGACGTCATGGACAACATCGGACTTTGGCATTCATCGTATATTTCGCGATGATGCTTTTAATATTCTACAAGTTTTACCCGGAGGCTTCGATGAGAGTTTACTGATGCTGGCATATGCAAAAACTGTTTCAACCTCCCTCGAAATGAGATGGAAATACACCAGCTGAATCAATTAGTTAGTTCAAAAGCTAGGAGGGTATTGGGAGAATCACCCTGTGCGATCTCTAGATGAAGTCAATTTGTTCTGAAAATCGACGCTACCATGCTATTCCAAGGAAACACAGTCTGTCGAACGCTGAAATTGGGGCTTGCCAAGGCGGCCAGACATTGTCGCGCGGGTCATGATGCTTCGATCCACGTTCGCATTCAATGCCCATAGATCTAGCCCAACAAGGATGGTCGAGACTCATGACAATCTGAGACACTAGATGGAGAGAGCTATATTAGACGCCATCCCACTGCGCAAATGAGCTTGCAAACTCTGCTTTCATTGAGCGACTTCTGACCTCGCAGAAGCCTATTGGCTGGCTAATTTGATCTCGTCATTGCTCTCAAGTCTCTCACAATGAGCGGTCCCCCTGAAGGTATGGCTCCTGATTGTATACACCACCATCAATGTGATGCGAGCCACAAACTAATAGTTTTATAGGTGTAGACACCTCGGGAAGTTCCTCGCCGCCGTCGCAAGGATACGTCGACCCCGATTTCCCCAACCCCGGCGGCGACTGGGATGTACCCGTAATTATCTACGGCTATACCCCATCATTCGTTCTCGCCGTCCTCGCCGCGGTGCTCTTCTTCATATCGTTCTGCATCCACCTCTTCCAGACGCTCCGATACCGTACCTGGTGGTTCGCTACTGTTACAATTAGTCTCGTCTTCGAGGTCGCAGGCTACATCGCCCGGTGCCTCTCTGCCGAGAAGGACCCCTACCACCTTCTTTATTTCATCATCCAGTACTTCTTCATTGTCACCGCGCCCGTGTTCCTGGCCGCTGGGATTTACGCTGTCCTGAGCGTTCTTATGAACAGGATAGGGAGGCAGTACAGCCCCATAGCGCCCAAGCTGGTCCTCGCCATTTTTATCACAAGTGATGTCGTCGCGACTGTCACCCAGATCGCGGGAGCCAGTCTCATCGGGGTGAAGCAGAGCAAACGGGAGGATCCGACCACCGCGAACAACATACTTCTGGGTGGCCTAGCATACCAGGTCTTCGCTATGGGAGTCTTCTGCATTCTTGCGGGAATTTTCCTCTTTCGGGCGCGACACGAGCTCAAGGCAAGAAGATTGATAGCATTTACATCCGCTTTTGTGGCAGCGACGCTATTGGTGTATCTCAGGACTTGTTTCCGTCTCGCGGAGACCGCGGAGGGACTCGGCGGCAATCTGTATTCCCACGAGGTCTACTTTGGAGTCCTGGAATTTGCGCCCATTGTGCTGGCCGTGTACCTGTTCAATGGTTTCCACCCAGGGCGATGTATAGGTGGAAAGAGGCTCGCTAGCAACCCCGATGCGGAAAAGTAGGCTCCTTGGATAGCAACAAGAGGGGTTTATTCTGTGTATAATCGGAGCTTTCATTCGTGAATACTTTTCTTTTCTTCGAGTAATTATAATGCTTATTGATTTGACTTAGTATGATTACTTTACGGGAAGGATCTACTGCTTAATGTTGGTATTCCCACTGAAGTCGCCCCGAATATATCCTTAAAATATTGGGGCAAATCTTTTTACCCATACTGGCAAAAAACCCAGACTTTCCGCGGCCATTCCCGGGTCGCTAATACTAAGAGCTGTAACTAGGCCAAACTGAGTGAGGGCTCGCATGGACCTTGTCCATCCAACCCATTCATCTTCTAATCAATGGACTCTTGAGATTTATTGGAGGATTGTAGATGACTGCCCATTGTGAGATGTTAATATCTGTGTCAAAGCTTGACTGACTGGTCTTCACGGGATTGCGAATACTTGCCAAAGTACTAAGACTATGTTCTCCTGCACTAGCGACTGTTGAGGCTCAGGCAGTGGCCTCATACCCAAGGTTTACATGTCACAAAACAGTATGTCTTGGGAGTAGAAGGATAGGGCAAGGTAATATAGATCCTACAGGCCAAAGAAGAAAACAGGTTGTGTCAGATAGAAGGTGATACAATCCCTATATCCGGGTATCTAAAACAAGAAGACATAATAGGCGCATGGGGGCACTACATATTGCAGTCGAAATCGGTAGCTGCACACATACATCCTCATTTAACCACCCTTCATCCATTCCAAATACTGATATTATATTCCTCTTCTGTTCCGCTACATCGGCGGGTCGTGTTAATGCTCACGCAACAATCACTTAAAACTTTTTTATAACTAGTATTTGGATTTTAATAGAGATAAAAGTAGGTACTCATCCCTTTAAAATCAAGTATTACAAGCCACTTACTATTCTGATTTTAATAAGCCTTAATTTATAAGTCAATTACTCCTTTAACGGTCTTGCCGACGTTATTAAAACATCATCATAATTTCCCTGAAACATCTCGTTCTAGGCATCGCCACCCTCATCGGAGTAAGCCTTCCATACTCTCCTAATCCCGTCCTCCCACTGCGTTACCACCGGGAAAACTAACCATATCCCCAGCCCTTTTTTTAGACAACTTTTACCCACTCCACCAAGCCTGCCACCGAACGCGGACCATACTTCCACCTTAACGACAAGCGCTCCGAGGACGGAGAAATACCCAGAGTTTCAAGCGCTCACCCTCCCTTCTCGAGTCCGAGTCCGAGTCCGAAACTAATTTCGCCGTCGATTTGGACAAGCGTGACCTCAAATATAGCAACCCAAGGACGCCCAGCTCGACCGCTCGACCATGTATGGTATGCTCGTCAAGGCCGGCAAGATGTGCAAGGACGGCGACTATATCTCTACTGTTGTTGAAGATTCGATTGTAAGTTATGAATTGCTAACGTATTGTCTTCTTGCTTTACCTCATCAACGATTCCTAAGAGACAAAAAAACACTCTTGTTCGAATTGCTAACGTAGTGGATATATGACAGAGTAATTTTCACATCGAGCTCAGCTGTACCAAGGACTGTTTAATCGACGGCCTCGATGATCTCTACTCTACTAGTTGGTGCGGGAGCGAGTTTCACAACTTCAGAGTAGCTGAGAATGGTCATATTGCGCGGCTGCTGCTGTGGAAGTTCCCATGGCTAAACTAGTTGGTGTTCTCACAGGGCACAAAGTGAGAGATGGAATGTAGTCAAAATTGAACTAGGTACCCAGAGAATGAAAAATGAAGAAACAAATCAGATTGACAACTCAAATATGACTACTTCCATATTGCCACCAGTGTTTGCATCCTTGCCTCGTGGTGTGGTATTTTAAGCAATCCTAGTGGTGGTTAGTTAGAATCTTATCGATAGACTAGTAGCTTTCTCAATCCCGCGTCAAACCACGTGATTTTGCATTCAGCCTTGGCTTCAGCTCTACTTTCTTTCACCAGGCATTGAGAAGCAGGCTTCCAGGGGCTGAGCAATTGCGGGGTCTTGGCGTGTCGCAGGGGCCCTGGCTTGGCAAACCGCGGAACAAGCTCTAGCAACACAACAAGCATTGGTCATGTCCCGCAAAAGACACCTCTCAACTTTACTTTTTGCTTTTGTGACGAACATTAACCTTCATCACGCAAGCTTATCAGCGCCTCCATCCGCCCCAATTTATTTTCTTGTTGTCTTTGAGAGCAGGGCTGTCATTGACTCCTTTTGAAACGGCATTCCAATTTCCAAGTGAAGTACCAAACGGAATCAACGGAAATACGAACGCCGCTCTCTCTCGCCCGTGATGGATATCCTCTCTGTTGGTTGAGCCCTTCCAACAACCACAGACTTCACAATTCCAAACCGCGTTCCACAAGCCTAGCAAAGCTACCTTACCCCCGAACCCTATTCCAACATCGCCCTCACCCAAGCCACCAACACCCCCCTCCTCCCACGTTTCGTTTCGCTAAACCAAGCTAACCATGATCCTCCCAATCCTCCAGCGCCTCGCGCGCTTCCTCGACCGTCCCCTCTTCCCCTGGAAGAACCTAATCCTCGGCTTCTCCTTCGGGCAGTTCGCGCTCGAATCCCTCCTCTCCCTCCGCCAGTACCGCGTCCTGCAGCGCGCCTCGGTGCCCAAAGTCCTCGCCGAGGAGGTAACCCCCGAAGTGCACGCCAAGTCCCAGGCCTACGGGCGCGCGAACGCAGAATTCTCCTTCCTCAAGGGAATCTACTCGCAAATCACAAACTTCGCCTTCATCCAGCTCGACATCTTACCGAAACTTTGGGATCTCACTGGCTCTTTCTTGCTAAAATGGTCCCCCGCGAGGTTTTCGGGGGAAATATCTCACTCGATCGTCTTTCTGCTGTCCTTCATGCTCATTCACACCCTCCTCGACATGCCCGCATCCCTGTACCACACATTCGTCCTCGAGGAAAAATTCGGCTTCAACAAGCAAACGCCTAGCCTCTACATCTCCGACTTTTTCAAGTCCCAGCTCCTGTCCTTCGCCCTCGTCCCGCCCATCCTGGCCGGATTCCTCAAGATCATCCAGTCGACTGGTAACCAGTTCTTCTTCTACCTCTGGGCCTTCACCGCTTCGATCCAGGTCTTCATGATATCCTTCTACCCCGTACTTATCCTCCCCTTGTTCAACAAGCTCTCTCCCCTCGAAGACGGCGACCTAAAGCAATCCACCGAGGCCCTCGCGCGGAAACTAGAGTTCCCCCTCAGCGAACTCAACGTTATCGACGGATCCAAACGCTCCTCCCACTCGAACGCATACTTCTTCGGCCTCCCCTGGAAAAAACACATCGTCATCTTCGACACTCTGATCGAAAAGTCCACCCCGCAGGAAGTCGTTTCCGTCCTAGCGCACGAGCTGGGACACTGGTCCCTTGGGCACACGACTAAGCTCTTCGCCATCACGCAGTTCCACCTCCTGTACATATTTGCGCTGTTCAGCGTCTTCATCAACAACTCTTCGTTGTACGCGGACTTTGGCTTCGTCGCCTCGCAGCCAATCATCATCGGTTTCCTCCTGTTCTCGGACGCTTTTACCCCAATGGACACGATAGTGAAGCTCCTCATGAATGTACTGAGCCGGAAGTTTGAATACCAGGCCGACGCGTTCGCGAAGAACCTGGGTTACTCTGCCGACCTCGCCCGTAGCCTCATCAAGCTCCAGATCCAGAACCTGAGTACCATGGAGGCGGACTGGATGTACTCCACCTACCACTACAGCCACCCCATCCTGAGCGAGCGTCTCAGAGCTATTGGCTGGGTTCCCGAGGGAAAGGTTACGGAGGATGAGAAGCCCGAGGCCAAGACCACGGGTGCGGAACTGTAAAAATAAGATAAGGAGAGTATCGAATAGACGGTGTTCTTTCGGTTAATACTAGAACGGGAGAGGCTTTGTGTTTTTCGCATGGTAAAAGAACGGTGGACTGTGGTTAGGGCAGGTAAATGCATCTTAGATGTCTATATTTCAACTCTAGACACTCCCACGGTGTTCCTTAGGAGGCGCATGGACGCAGCATGCTCAATGCGATGCCTAGACATGGCTGTTATGACCAAGCATAGAGTACCTTGAATTTCACCATCATGTTTGATGATAGTGTTCTCATCACAACCCTTGTGCAATTGGATACGCCGAGGCGAAAATTTGTGAAGCTGAATGTTCAATGAATTGTAGGCCCCAATAGTGCAAGTGTACGAAAATCAAGGCGGTTACCTCTAGTGCGGTAAAATGGCTGCCCACATCTCGAGTACAAATAACCCCCCCTATGGGCCTTCACTAACTCGACTCGACATGGTTCTAAAGATAGCCTTCCGGAACTCTCCATAATTAGAAACTCGTCAAAGCCATTCGTACGAGATATGGGCGTGTGTGTGTGAGGAGTCTAGGAACAGTGTGATGGATGCGTGTGTGGCTGCGAGTGGGCATATTCGAGTTCTACCGGAAGGTGAAGAGGCTAGTAGTACGGGAATATTGAGCTTGGGAAGAGCCAAGCGAGAGAAGGGGGGGGGGGGGGGTAACGAGAAGAGACTGCATGATCTTGTTTTTGACGGGGTTTCAACGATTACGACCCAGGTGCGTAAGTAAGGTGAGTGAGTAGGTAGCTCTTCAATACGAGTTCGGTGGTTCGATGGAAAACTTGATTGTAGTGACAAGAGCATGCTGTAGGCCGTAGTAGTATCAACAGTTCCCTCCAGATGTGCCAGGAATGGACTGAAGGAGTAGAGAGAATTGGCCTGTTCTCCCCTTGCTCGTGAAGACAGTTGATTCTTTGACCTAGGAGAGCTTCGTTGGGAACTGATATGGGAGTGCTGTGATGCGATACTCAAAATGGAGCATCGTACAGAATGGAATTTCGTCTCTCGTGCAGTAGTTTTATAATTAGTGTCGGCATTTTATTTGTACATTTGGACTCGGCTACTGCTTCCTCGGGAGGTGGTGGTCGATATGAGAGCAGGTACTTAGGCAAGTAGCTCCGAGAGACCCTCGAGGGTCCCACCGTCCACGTCGCCCGGTTTTCTAGCACCATTAATGATGCCGGACTTTGTGGTCGTTGAGTTCCAGTGTTCCCAACCCCTCCCCGGCCGTCAATGTCTTGTGAGAGGTATTTTATTTTTGCACGCCCTTACATATCAGCACCCAACCTCTTCCTCCCCTTCGCCATCCTTCGCTTGATCATCTTCCTCCCCTTCGCCGTCTTCATCCTGCTCACGAACCCACACTGTCTTTTCCTCTTCAACCTGGAGCTCACCTCCATAGTGGGCCGCGGCCCGAATCGCACTTGTGATCCAACTCCCCCGAACGCCGGGTTGCTCGTTATCGAGGTGGGTGGGACGAGGTCTAATATCTGTGACGTAGTTGTGGTGGCTGGAGACATGGCGGTGGGGCTCGACTGGAATGCTGTCGACTGTCGCAATGGCTTGGAAAGAGTCGGTCGGAGGGTCGGTAGGGAGGAGAAGGACCTGAAGGAAGAACGTGGAGTTAGATATAATGTAAACAACGTAAGTTGGTATTTGCTGCCCACGTATCATACCTTGCGCCTGGCAGGCTCTTTGCGATTGTCCTCCAGGTGGGCTGGGGTGTCTTCCTGGCCAGAAGGGCCAGGAGCCGACCTGTTTGTGGTAGCATCTCGCGCCTGGGAAGCTTCGGGTATGCCCAAATCTAAAACACAAAGCAGAGGAGAAGGGCGTAGAGGGACGGGTGGGTATATAGCGTGTTAAAAGTCAGCTCAATTGGAGCTCCTCCCGCTCCTCGATAATTGCTAGTGGTGGACAAGCTCGAAAATTTAGGTGGACCGAGCGCGACAATGCGGAGCACATAGCCAAGCATGCCGTGGCTGTCCAGTAGGCATGCCGCGTCACGTGCTTCCGATGCACCACTCTCACTAATCGAAATCGGCCCACAGAACTTGGGTAAGTTCTAGGCCGGGCCGGGCCGTTCAGGGATAGGTATCGAACGTACACACCCTTATTGCGTCAGGTACGTCACTTATAAGTTTCTTCAAACTTTCTCACATACCAGCAGAAGGCAAACAAGCAATGTTACTATAGTGGTAGTACAATCCCATCGCCTGGAAACGGTCGTTAAAAAAAAAAAAAAAACCAAGCGAGCATAGCGTAGGCATTCGTTTGACTCCTATACAGCGCATTGTATTCTCTTTTTTTGCTTCATCCTATGATATTGTTTTACTGTATTATTTCTCCGCAGTCGTTCATCATTCTTACTCATTGATCCCACACTGCCTTCACTATTCGGAGCTACCTGATTCACAGTCTACCGTGTTTTATCCCTTCTCTTTCCTACCGAGATTCTTCGTAGATTCTGAACTAGTATCGATATTAATAGAAATAGCAACAGCAATGATAGAAGCCACTTGAAGTACTCATATGCTCCAAGTGTCGATGGATCTGCAAAGCCGTCCCCGCATCTTCATTAAGCCTTCATTACCATGAGCGTCATAAGACATTGCCATTTCCATCCATAGTTATCCCCTACAATCGAACGGGACTTTCTTCCCCCTCATCGCATGTCCCATAGGCAGTGAGGCAAACAAGTCCTAGATTATCGCTCGCCTCGCCGATCCACACCTTGTACCCCCGATCGGGAAACATCTTCCAATCCTGCACCACGACATCCCACACACTCAAGTCTCTTCTCGTGAGCTCCAGCTCCACAGTTTCCGTCTCTCCGGGACCCAAAGTACCGGTCTTTGCGAAGTCTCTCAGCTGGATCATCGGGGTCTCGTAGTCTATACCGTCGGGGTATTGAAGGTAGGCCTGGACGACGGAGCGGCCACTGTATCCGCTCGCGCCGACGTTTGTGACCTGGACGCTTACGGCGTAGATGGCCTCCCACAAGTCGGGATTTCCGTCCTCGCCCCCGCCTGCCCGCGGAGCTGCGGTCTGGACTTCGCTGTAGCCGTCCGGGTACGGATACTCGGAGCTCTCGCCGTCGGCGATGGCAGCTTCCGCATCGGCTTCGTCGTCGAGCCAGGAGTAGAGGTATCTCCAAATGGCATCGAAATTGTCTGGCTTCACCACTTCCTCGGCCCCCGGTGGCTCGCTGCTGTAAACAGGAGTGTCTTCTTTGCCAGGCCTCGTGTCCGGATACTCCGAGCTGATGTGTGCGACGGTGTCGATCGTGGCGTTGCCGAGCTCGAATTCGGCATATGACAGGCCGTGGCCGAAGGCGTAGCGCGGCTTCGTGTTCTCAAGATTCAGGAACCTGTAGTCGATGTACAGCTCCTCGGCATAGGTATCCTGTATTTGGCCGAAATCCAGGAAGTCCATGCCCGCCAGGTCGAAGTAGCCGAGGTAGTCATCTTCGCTGGCGGGAATGGTGTAGGGTAGGTGGCCGCTGGGGCTCACATCTCCGAAAAGAATGTTGGCCAGGGACTCGCCAGCTTCCTGGCCTGGCAGATGGGCAAAAAGTACGGCTTTGACAGACGGAAGGTCGATCCAATCTTCAAGAGTCAATGGGCCGACGGTGTGGGCGACGACAACAACATTGCTATACTTGTCGGCTGCGGCCTGGACAAGCTCGTCACCATTGTGCCAAGCCTTCAGTCCGTCGGCGTCGCGATCGCCGTGATTACCTTCGACTGTGTAACTGTTCTCGCCGGCATCGGAAGAGATAAATACAATGGCAACATCGTCATCAGTAGGCGTGTCGACGCTGGGGAAGGAGTCGGTATTGTAGTATTCGACGTCGCCAGCCCTCCCGTCGATAGCGTCGATAGGAGAGTCGAGATACGGGTACTCAACGGTTTGACTGCCCCATCCCATACCGAGGGTGCCCTTGTTACAGCTCCTGTCGGTACAGGCATTTGGACCGTCAGGGTTGGTATGAGCACCGGTGCCAAAAATCTTCAGTGGCTGGTCAACATCCAGGGGGAGAAGGTCGTCGTCGTTCTTCAGCATGGTTATGGCGTCCTGTGCAACCTGACGGGCAGTGAGGTAGTGGCCATCTTGCACGTTTACGAATTGATTTACCACGCCTGATGGACTGAGGAGTGCTGCTGGATACAGGGAACCGGTAGCGTCGAAGGTATTGGAGCTAAAGTTGGGCTCGGGGAAGTCTTGATCCTGTCCCATCTGGTACCACGCTGCGACAATTCGGGTGGCCATGTCGTTGATTCGATCCATCGGCACGGAGCCATTTAATGCAGACCTAGTAAGTTCGTACATCCAGAAGCTGGTGCCGAAAAATGGAATCTGGGTGTCACCGGGCATATCCATGTCGAGGCCAGCGATGGCAGAAGCCACGCCGGAGATGTGCGAGAGCCAGTCGGACATGACAAAGCCTTGGAACCCGAGCTCATCTTTAAGAAGGCCATTGATGAGGTATGAATTCTGAGAGCTGGCAGATCCGTTGACCTAGTTATTTGGAAGGCAAGACTTTTAGTGGGATGGCGAAGCAGGACGGGCCAATGTAGCTTGTGGGATCTTACTGCATTATATGCCGTCATGACAGATCCTACCCCAGCCTTGACAGCGTCACCGAATGGCCAAAGGTACAGCTCGTGCATCGTCCTGTCATCTATTCCAAGCCCGGGTTAGCATCCTGCCCACAACGACACACGCCTTATCTCACCCACTGTCCGATGCCATTTCATACCGATGTTGGCGCTGTATCCAGGCATGATAGAATTGTACATGCGATACATCTCCTGTTCGTTTCCGACGAGATGCTTGATGGTGGCAATGACGCCCTGCTCCTGGACACCTTTGACAGTGACGGCGCCGAGCTTGCCCTGCAGGACGGGGTCGGCACCAAAGCCTTCCCAGTTGCGGCCACCTCGTGGCTTGCGCCCGATAGGACCGACGGTTGGTCCTAAGTACACATTGGCGCCCTTTCCGCGGAATTCCTTACCGAGAGCAACGGCTCGCTGATACGTGAGGTCTTTGTCCCAGGTGGCTCCCGCGGTGATGCCGGGTGGGAAAGCGGTGACGTTGTCGACGAGGCGGACGCCGTGAGCGCCGTCCTGGAGACATAGGTTCGGGAAGCCGAGGCGGGGGGCACTCCCTGTATTCCCCACGCAGGGTCTATGAGTTTGTCAGCTTATTGGATAGTTACCGAGATGGCGGAGAATGTATCTGGGACAATGTCGTTACCCTATAATTGTCAGCACTTGAACGGGCACCCATGGCGAATAGGATAATCGTAACATCAAGAAGAAAGAAGAGAATTGAATATAGGCCAATGAGAGCCGGGACGAGTTTGTTTGACTTACCCATATAAAATCCTGTGCCGGCCGTGATGTTTGTCTTCTCGACGAGTGTCATCTCTTCTACAAGGGCCTGAGCTTTCGCGTAGCTCTCAGACCAGCCTCCAACCCACCCGCCATGAGGCGCAGGATAATAGTCCTCAGCTACATAGGGGTATGGGACGTCATCCCTGGGTTTGACCACAGCTGAAAACCCAGGCAGGGCTAATGCTGAGAGAGCTACGACGACTAGTGTCCGAACGCCAGGTTGAGTCTCCATGTTCGCTGACCACGTGGACGATGAACTGGATTATATTCAAGGAAACTCCGGAAGACTGAACCCTTCGGTCTTTGAACCTATTCCCACTCGAGAATTGCGCTTGCCCTCGGGCTGTTGCAGCTGATAACAAGGGTTGAGAATAGTTGAGGGAAGGCACCATAAAATTCGCCCAAGCGTGGTAGCAAAGGATAAGACGGCAAAGGAAGAGCGAGACCATCAGAACAGGCATCACACGAGTGCCCATGGAGCTCCCACACGGCCGGTATATATTGCTCTCCATCGTGTTCACATTTCCTAGTCCTGATTCCCCGTCCCTGTTCCATATGGCCGCACGAAAAAAACAGTAGTCCAGATGACATTCTCCCTAAATGGGGGCTTTCCCCGTCTAGAGGGCAGTTCGTTGCGTCAAGGTCTCTGAGAAAGAACAGGGCGGAACCTTCTTGGAAGGACAAGCAAATGGTGTGAATGTGTAGTCTCCGAATCGTAAGCGTCATGGGCGTACAACCTTACAGTATATTGCACCCAGGAAAGGGAAGGCTCCATTTAGAGATGGCACACGGCAAAAAGCCCACTTTCAACACACACTCGGGACGATGTCGGTCGCTCGCACTCTCATTTTGTTTGTCGAGACACTTGGAAGTAAGTAGGTAGGTTGACGTTGATGACAAGGAATGCCCCCCCGTGCCCAAGTCACATCGGGAATGGCTTGAGCCTCGTGCTGGGGTTTGGGTGTGACAGCCGCGTATGGTTGGTCGCATCCCACTTAGGATTGCAGGGGATGCCACGATGCCATTGGAGGAGACGTTCCGATAGGAAGAAATGGAAGGCACCTCCACAGATAGTGGCTATAGCACATGTTTAATAGATATATAACACAACGAACTAGTCAAGTGCCGTTTTACGACGCCTAGAGACATGGAAATTTCTGACTTGAAGCTGGAGATTCGCCAGCTGGACGTGGCTGTAATTCCCCGGCAGCGCCACTGTTTCTCTGCTTCCAAGACACTGCTGCGCGAGCTGATTTCTTGGGCCACCTCTCGAGAATCTCCAAGTCGGCAATCTCATCTTGCGAGTGGAGCATAGATCTTTTTCCCCGTATCACGGGATGGCACAGCAGGTAGCACCAAATCGATGGAAGGCCGTAAAATGGGTCTCGTAGAGAATTCTCCGATATCTTGTTCTGGATGGATCGTCGCGTCGCATCTCGCACTCGGCAATGGGAGCACGAGTTAAATGCGGACCAACCATAGCCCTTGGCTAGAGCTAAAGACATCACGATCTACCAAAAGACACAAAGATGATAATAAGAGGGGAGGGCCATAACCTTAATGTCAATAGTAGGACGGTTGTGGCTAGATGGCTAGATGGATACTATGCAGATTTACTATAATTTGTGGCAGTATGCATGTTTGTCACGTCAACCTCATGAAGTGCAACTATCCCTACAACAGCATAATTGCCTAGGCTCGGCCAAGCACCAAAATACCACGGGCATGGGCGCATTATTTAAGTGTTATCCCATGATGGCCAGGAATAACTGGATAGAGAAAACATGCTGCCGGTGTCCACATCCGCGGACTGTGCCAGGACGTCGGTCGTCCTTTTACACCACTCCGCGAGCGTGGCTGTCTAGCTCGAGAACGTGCGATAAGGGGCTAATAGCTTGCCGAACGGGTCGGGCTATCTTCTTTGCACTTCACCGAGACCACTGCTTGCGGTCCGGATGCCCACTCTGTGCCTCGACAAGAAATTCTGGTTACTGCCGTCCTGGCGTCCCAAAACCATGGCTTCTCCTCCCATTCTCCCGTCCGGCTTACCACACCTATCTTGAATCACAAGGAAAAACCCGCGGCACAGTTGGGCAGCGAGACAGCCAGCTTGCGGCCGAGGTAAAGTCGACTGCTGCAGCTAGAAGAAGCGGCTGCAACCCCCCCGTTGTACGCGGCATGTTCTTTGCGGGGCAAGCCAGCCCGGTTGCCACGACCAGAGCGCAATCCCGTCGAAACACCTGCAGAAGAGGGCAAGAACATACATAAATAGGTTCGCACGTGCGTTGGAGTAGGGGAAATAGGCAGGTCATGATTATCCGGCAGTTGGGAGAGAAATGGGGGAAGGTCAGGCCCTGCCGAATGTGTGTGTAATCACACAGCAAGCCCTAGTACCTCATGTGGTTTACAACTACCGTACACGGAAAAGCTTTCTCCCCCTCGCGAAAGCCGGGGGTACCGGGACTGTGACCCCATGCTCCGCACGGGCCTGGCACGGTTCTTATTCAGCGAGTCAAATTGGACGGCAGGCGGGCCCCGCTCTGTACATACATTCCACATGTCTTTGAGAGTCTTTTACCCACTGCGTTCTTTGCTACCAAACAGACATGATTTCTTTCTATAGGCAGTAACCGATAAACATGCCTTTAAGCAATCATCTATATGCCTATTAGGCAATTCCCTTTATATGCCTAATAGGCAATTACCTTTGTGTGCCTAATAGGCAATCATCTTTATATACTTTATATAAAAAGAAGCCCCAAATGTGTATTTAAGGGTTACTTTCCCCCCTTATGGAGGAAAGGACCAAGATGGATAAGATAAATTATTATTAATAAACATTATTAATTGGTTATAAGCCCGGGGACACCTATTCTCGGACGACATTTTTAAAAATAGGAAATCTTTTTTTTTATAAAAAACCCTTATATTCCATTAATTAGGACCCAAAAAAAGCCAAAATGGTATCTCCTGATTTTAATAACGAATTTTTTAATGAAACCAAACTTTAGGGAATAAATAATTATATTTCCTGTTATAATTAAATTAAACGGGTTATAAAAAATCACGACCTGTTTAATTATATATTATTAACTTTTATCTCTATAATAAAACTAACGGAAAATACTACTTTCCTTTATTTTAACCCACCATTAATAAATGCCCTCCAAATTAAAACCATAATTAAAATCCTGGAAATTAAAAAAATTCCCCTTATAAGTTAATATTACCCGTTTTTTTTAATGGTAAATATAAACCTATAAGTATAATAAGGAATAAAATAAAATTAAATATGCTTAAAATATATTATTCTTTTCCGTATTTAAGGGAATTCTCGGAAACATTATTAACCTTAATAAAATTTTAAATATTTGGAAAACTTTAAAAAAGTATATAATTTTAATAAATTTTACCAGAAATTAAATATTTAATAAAATTAGATTTTTTTAATTCCCTTTAATTATCGAGTATATTAATATATATAAAAAATATTTATCGGATTTATATATGAACGGTTATATTTTAAACGGAGTATAAATTAATATTAATATTTTTTAAGGATTCCCAAAACACTTCTTTAACTTTAAAAATTAATAGGATTAATATTAATATTAAACGGATAAAACCATTACCGTTAATTTCCTTTTATAAAAATTTATATAAAAAAAAAAGAAATTTATTAAAATCCCCATTAAAAAGCCCCCATTTGGCTTTACCAATATTAAGAATTTTTCCTAATACAATATATAATACATTTATCCATATTAGGCAAAAAAAGATTATACCATTAATAATTATTGGCTTTTTCATCCCGATAAAGCCCCCGAGAAAGGTCGTAAAGAAATCCTCGAATAAAAAACCCAAAATAAACCTAAGAAAAATAAACCCAAAGCTTTTATTAAAATAATATACCACGGAAAAACCGGTTATTCTTTTTTGGCATAAAAAACGAAGCATTTTATCTGTAATTATTAATTTAACCCTATTAGTAATACATTTTCTTCCTTACTTTTAATGAACCCTTTTATTTAAGGGGGGAAAAAGGATTCGAAGGATAAAAAAGGAATTTATAAAGAATAAATAATAAGAGGAGAGTGCTATTTAAATAAAAATTCTTGAGGGAATTTGAAAAATAAAATTATATATTTAAAAACAACTCTGACTGGATTATACGTAAAAGACCGAAAAACCCCTATTCTCGATTCGGAAGCTAATGTTTACATCTTTAACGATTTATTTTTCTTTTTTAATTTCCGTAAAATAAACCTTTTTATTAAAGGAGTATCCTCCAAAATTAAACTATAAATAAAAGGAAAAGGAAAAGTTAATTTAATATTTATAAAGATAAAAAAGAAGAAAATTAAACTGAACCTTAAAGAAACAATATTCTCCCCTAATACCTCCTATAATATAATCTTTTTTGTTAATTTACCAAAATCGGAAATTGTTATAATAAATGGGATAAATTATAAATTATTATTAAAAAGGAAGGATATATTATTAAATATATACTATTTAATAATGCTTTATATTATTTTAGTCTTTTAAAAAAATATATTTTAATTTTCACATTATATCAAGAATTTTTAATTATAATAATAAAATATAAATATAGCACCGCCGTTTAAAATATCTCGGACTTTAAAATATAATCCAACCTTTTAATATAAATAAATGAATTCTTTTTTTAAAAAAGAATATTATTTAAAAGCTATTTTTAATATACCTAATATATATATTAATAAAAATATTGGTTAAAGGTTTTAAAAACCCGGTATTAAAACGCTTAAAAAAACTCCGAAATTTTATATATATTAAAATATAGGGATTATACCTTATTAAAAATATAATAATATAAAATATTTCCTTTTTTTACGAATAATATTATAAAGTTTATATAAAATATACCGCTTAAAATAAAAGAATAAATTGGAAATAAATTTTATAAAATATATAGAAATATCGAAAAATAATATAAATATATTATTAAAAAATATCGCTTTAATGGAGAATTTATTATAATTATTATTCGTAAATATTTTAAAAAAGCCGATATGTTTTATAAATTTATTCCTTTATATTTATATTATATAGGTGGAATTTATAAACGCGTTAACCGTATAATAAAAAAAAGCAATACTTATAATTTAAGAATTTTTTATTGCCGGATAAATATTTAAAATTATTGGCAAAAAGGTACTCGAGATAATAAAATAAATAAAAATTCCTTAAAATCTTTGGCCTAAAACCGTTCTTTATTTTATTTGATTAAAAAACCGATCTCCCTTTAAAACCCTTAAAAAAAGGAAAATACCATGGGAAATAATCTGTTCCCTAAAACCTAACCTTAAAAATAAATTAATCTGGGAATATAAAATATGGGTAATCTTTTTAATCGAAATATATAAAAGCGGAAAATCAAAGCTATATATTCCATAAGGATGGTTAAAATATTTTATTAAATACAAATTAAAATTAATTGTTAAAGTTTATAATATTTTACGTATAGGAAATACCAAAATCGAATAATAGTCTGGTATAAAAGATTATTATTTTTACCGATTTTTTAATAATATGGATTTTGAATTTAATAAATAACCCGAATAAAAGAAATATAAGGATTAAACCTAATATACGATAATGATAATTAATGAAATAATTCTAACCTATACCTAATCGTTCTTTTTTTATAAAAACAAATAAACAATTTAAAATCCTTTTATAAATTAATCAAAATCGATAAATTATCCTTAAATATAAACGAATCCAAAAATAATAAATTAAAAATTTCTAATACTTGTCATATTTAAAATAAAACCGAAAAAATATAAAAATCGGTTAAATACAAAAAGATAATTATTAAAATCAGGAAAAAAGTAATGTTTTTTATTTTAAATTATAAATGCATACCTTATAGAAAAAAAAACCTAAAGTGCGTTTATATTAGTCCCTTAAAATATAATAAATATATAAAATTTGGAAAATATTACAGGATAAGCTATAAAGAACGGAAAAAAAGAAAAAAAGAATATATAAAAGTTCCTCCAGAAAAATATAAATCCTTAAAATTTAAAAGGGTAAAAAAAAAAAAAAAGTATCGACGATATTTTAATAAACGATTTAAATATAATGGTAAAATGCCATATTCCTTATACTTTAAGATTAAAGCCTCCATTTATTAATTATAATAAATAAAGGATAAAAGAGTAAAGTGCTTTGTATATAAAACAAAGGTAAGAATATATAATAAATAAGGACCATATAATTAATGCGTTAATTATAATATTATAGCGGGGAGTAGGTCTGATAACCTCGCTGTATGGTCGGTGTTTAAAACCAAGCTGTTTGGTTTAGTTAAACCTCCAGTTGCCTGTTTAGGAGTGGCAACACTCCAGAAAACATAGAATAGTCCTATACAGGGCTATTCCTAAACGATAATATAATATTTAGGGGAAAATATAATATATTAAATAGTAATTATATTTCCATAATTAAGTTTCTACCGCCATGGTTTATTACCCTCCCAAAAGTCCTATAAATCCCGGGGGTTCTTTTGGCTTTTTATATAATCCTGTATAGGATTATTTTAAGGCTTTAAATTAATTATTTAAGTAATTACGCCGGGCGGCGGTCTTTGGTATAAATATAACGGGAAATACCTCCGGCATTATTATATTTTACCAATCCATAATAAAAGACCGCGCCCCGCGGTCCGAAAAACTTTAGGAAAAGTTTCCTGGCTCCTACCAGTATTATTAATTTATCCGCTTCCTTACCCTTTATATATTATTAATTACTTTTTTATAATAATTACAAATTCCCTTTTTTATTTTATTATAATTAAATAAGGCTATATAACTTTATTCTTATAAATTTTATTATGCCCCAACCTTTATTTTCCCCGGAGGGTTTATTTTAATTAATGGTATTTAAACTTTACTCCGAACGATTTATAAAATAAGAA
>JAKWBI020001146.1:0-10014 GCA_022664585.2 Zalerion maritima | reverse complement strand
GGAACGTCAACCTACCCGGGACCTACCCGGGACTGGTACGGAAGACCTTCCAGGGATGGAACGCTAAGGATCTTTTAACGTAATATAAGCGATTCCCCCAGGGGACGTAAAAATAAAGGAATTTGGCTCCTTTTTTTTTCTTAAAAATAAGCTTTTAAAAGGACTGGTTATAATATATTTATTACTATCCCATCCATTTTAGTCTTTTATACCTTGCCTGATTTTCCCATAGGGTAAACCTATAAACCCCATTATAATTCTTATTTTTTTCCCCCTGGTTATTTAAAATATTAAAAATAAAAAATAAACGATTAAATCCTTATAATAAAGATAAAAACGAACTCGAGTATTAACCTTAACGAAATGCCCCCGCTCCGCTATCGTATAGCCATTTTATTTTAAATAATAATAATAAAGAGAAAATACCTCGAAAAAAGGGAGATTTTAATCTTTATACTTTCGAATAATACCACGCTAAGCGTATTGCTTAATTTAAATATATTCGAAATTTAAAGCGTAAATAATAAGCCTTAAAAGCGGAATTGGCTAAATTCGGAGAAAGCCAATTACGGGCGAAATATCGTCGAAAACGAAGCGATTTATTATTAAATAATAAAGGACCTAATATTAAGATTATTAATATTATTACCCTTTTAATTATTACCACCTTCCATTAATATAATATTTAAAAAATAAACCTTTAATATACTTTTAATAAAGGTTATAAGAAATATTATAAGGATTATAAAAAAATCCTCCTTATACGTAATTATATGGCGCCGGATTTATACTAATATTGGTAAATATTTTTAAATACCCTTAAAAGTAAAATACTAAGGGAATAAAATTAAAATAATTAAACGGTATTCCGTATTTGGATTAAAATTTAACTTAAGGATATATAAAATAAGGATTATACCCTTTAATAATTACTGGAAAACGCGTATTAAAGGGAAGCCTAATTCCTATAAAAATTCCACCATTACCTTTTATTCCTAAAAAATTAATTTAAAAATATTAATAAAGAAATAAAGGCTTAAGTGTTTTATATTAAATTAATACCAGCCCTTATTAATAATATTAATATATACGGTAACCTTAAACTTATTATATAAATTGGTATAATTAATTTGGCCTAAATATTATATAATCGATTTTATATATTAAAATTAAAAAAAGCGAGAACCCAGGGAAAAAAAGGCGAGGTATTAGCGAAATTTTAATAAAATTTAAAGGGAAAGTATTCCCGAAAAAAAGGGGGAAATTAAACCGGATTTGCGTTATTATATTATAATAAAAAGGGCACCAATTAAAAGAAAAAAGAAAAAAAAAACCCGCGTAATTATAAAACCGGTAAATTATTTAAATATTTTTAATATAATTTAAAATATCACCTTTTTTCCGGTTATACCTAAACCCCGGGATAAGTATAAGCCGCCGTAAAGAAAGGGATGGCCGGCCAGGTAAAGGGTAAAAAAAAAGGAAATAATTTTAAGGCGGAATAATTAGGAAATAAGGGAATGGCGTAAATACCTCCACTCCTGCATTGCTTTTTATTCCTATAAAGGTATTATCTTATTTTTCTATTTCCGTTATTTTTATCCCCCCAATTTTTAAATCCGTAGCCTTTATTTTAATTAATTTAAATATAGGCGCGGAAATTAATATCGTTAATTTATTATTTATAATAAAATATAAACTTAAAAAGGCATCGATGGTTCCGCCATAATTAAGTATGTTTAACGGAATAAAGGTAATACCTTAAGGTATATTTAAGGTTTTATTTTATATGGTGGATAATCGGGGAAAATCCCGCACCTTTATTATTCCGTACATTATGGTGGAAAATAAAAATAATAGCTTTTTTATATTATTATTAATGGCGGTAATAATACGGGAAAGAATTGCCCTTAATCCGCTAATAAAACGCTGGTTTTTTACCATTAACCTTATATATATTTTTATTTTATTCGTTTATAAATTTATAAAAATTTATAAAAATAAGGCCTATATATTTTCCCTTATATAAACGCCACCCGAGCTATTTTTTAAAAAGGAAAAAAAAGGTAATAATACGGTGTATTTTTAAAAAATCCTAAGCGAATTTTAAATATTTTAAAATATATTCGAAAACCCCGTAAGTAATACCCTTCCGTTATATAATAACGCGGATTATACTATCCTTTTCCTTTCCAAGTCCATACCTTTTTATAGGCCTATTTACCCATTTTCCCAAAAGGAATTGGCAGTTTTATAAGCCTATTTAAACAAATACCTAACCAAAAAACTTATACGTCCATTATTATCCCTATTAAAAGCCTTAATTTTATTTATTTTAAAATTAAACGGAAATTTAAGGCTTTATATGGATTATAAGGGTTTTAATAAAATAACGGTAAAGAATCGCTACCCCCTTTCTTTGGTAACGGAGATTTTGAACCGAATTAATAAAGTATAATTTTTTATTAAAATTAATATTAAAAATATATATTATCGAATTTATATTAAAAAGGGAAAGGAATAAAAAATAATATTTAATTTTTAATATAATTATTATAAATACCTAATTATACCATTTGGCCTTACCAATACCCCTACCACCTTTTAAAATTATATTTATAATACCTTAAAAAGGTTAATCGATAATCTTTATATTATTTATTTAAATAATATTTTAATTTTCTCCTCCGATCGTAATATATATATTAAGCATATTTAAGCCGTTTTAAAACGGCTATATATTATATAATTATACGCGAAACCGTCGAAATACTCCTTTTATATAAAGGAAATTAAGTTTTTAGGCTTTATTTTATTACCCCAGGGGATTTTAATAAACCCTAAACGTACCCTTATTATTATTAAATAACCATTTTCGCGAACCTATTATAATATATAAATATTTTTAAGGTTTTGTAATTTTTATTAGAAATTTATTTATAAGTATTTTGGTATTATAATTCCCCTTATTAATTTATTAAAAGGTAATATAAATGGGAAAAAGCCAAGGTTTATTAAATTAAACACTTTAAAAAAGGAGACGTTTTACCAGTTTATTAATATATTTTAAAATACTCCCTTATTTTATTATTTTAATCCCTAATTATTTATACGGGTTAAAACCGATGCCTTAAATTAGGCCTAAATAATTATTTTATTATAACCGGACGAAAAAGGTATATACCACCCTATCGCTTTTTGGTTTATTAAATTTAAAGGAGCTAAATTAAATTATAATACTTTTAATAAAAAACTATTCGCCATTATTTTATTATTTAAACACTGGCGATATTATCTCGAAGGGTTAATATTCCTAATTAAAATCCTTTCGGATTATTTTAATCTTTAAAACTTTATAAATTAATAAAAATTAAATGGCCGCCAAATACGTTGGTATATATATTTGGCCCCCTTCGATTTTAAAATTAAATACCAGGCAGGTAAGCAAAACCCTGCCAATATTCCGTTAAGGAGGCCTAATTATATTTTAAAAACTCCGGCGGAAGGTAATCTTTTTTTATTATTATAAAAGAAAATGGTTAAAATATATAACCTTAGGGCCATATAACCCTAAAGATTAAATGAGCTATTATTTAAGTATTTTTAAGCGGACCTTACGGAAAAACCTTAAAAGAATGGCCCTGCCCCGGGTAATAATTAAAATTACCACGGTAAAGGAGAAACCATATTCGTTTATAAGTAAAAACCTATATAATTATATTAAATAATTATAAAATATTAATTAAATATCTATTAAAAAAATTATTATTTTAATATTAAATAAACCTTAGGTTTTTAAAAACCCAGGCTGGGAAAGTCTAAATAATCTTTTATTATTTAAGGGATATATAATCGTTTTAATAAAACTTATAATTCGGAAAAGGTTTATACAGCTTTATTATAATAATCCTTTGGTAAAATATTTTGGTAAATTTAAAATAAATAAATTGTTAAATCGGAAATACTTTTAATTAGGAATAAATAAAAATGTGGCCAAATATATTAACGAATATGGTATTTATTAAAAAATACGTATATTAAAATATTATTTTTATAATATTATGGTTTCCTTACCGATATTCCGGCGTTTTATAAGCGAATTCTTTGTAAATTTTATTATTAGTTTACCATTAATTATAAATGGCTTTAAAAAGGTAAACGTAATCCTTATAATAATATATAAATATATTAAGCTCGGAATTCTTTTACCCGTGCGTAATAATATTACAGTTTCCGAATTAATATAATTATTTTATAAAAAGGTTAAATTATAATACGGGGCCCCTAACGGTATCGTTAATAATAAGGGACCCCTATTTATAAGCAAGTTTTAATTTAAATTATATTTTTATTTTAAAATTAAACGCCGCTTATTAATAGCGTTTTATCCTTAAACCAATAACCAAACGGAAAGGATAAACCAGGTATTGGAATATTTCTTATATTATTATACCATTTAAAACTAATTAAATTAAATATCCCTATTATTATAAATAAAATTTATATATAATAATATAAGGTATTTTAGTATACTTACCTTACCCTTTTAAGCATTAATGGGGTATAATCTAAAGTTTAAATATAAGGCTAAGGATAACCTTATTTTAAAAAAAATACCCGTTATAAAAGCCAGGCTGGAAAACCTATATATAATACGGGAAACGCTTAAAAAGCACTTTAAAAACGCCCAGCAATATTGAAAAAATGCCTATAATAAATATTACCAGCCAAAATAATATAAGCGTGGCGATTTGGTTAAACTTTTAATTAAAAATATCCGTTTTAAACTTTTATTATATAAACTGGCCCCAAGGTTTATCGGATTATTTAAAGTTCTTAATAATATAGGATTACAGGCCTATTATTTGGCCTTTTTTAATAAATACTTAAGGTTATATAATGTTTTTTATATAAACCTTTTAAAGCCGTGGAAAGACCGCTTAGGCAAATAAAAAAACCCTTTCCTAATACCGGACCTTAAAAAGGACCCGGAGTAGTAAAAGATCGAACAGGTATTAAATAAGCGCAAATATTAAGGCGATTAATATTACCTAATTTATTAAATAAAATGGCCTTCGGAATATAATTAATGGATCCCGGAGAAAAATATAATAAACGCAGTAAAAATAATAATTAAATTTAAAAAGCGAGAAGGCAGAAAAAGGAACCCAAGGGAATCTTAAAAGCGAAAAAAAAGCTTACCTTGGTGAATACGAAAATATTACCAGTATATTGTAGCGGGGAGTAGGTCTGATAACCTCGCTGCATGGTTGGTGTTTAAAACCAAGCTGTTTGGTTTGGTTAAACCTCCAGTTACCTATTTAGAAATGGTAATACTCCAGAAAATATGGAATAATCCTGTACAGGATTATTTCTAAACGATAATATAATATTTGGGGGAAAATATAATGTATTAAATAGTAGTTGTATTTTTATGATTAAGTTTTTGCCGCCATGGTTTATTACCCTCCCAGATGTCTTATAAGTCCCGGGGGTCCTTCTGGCTTTTTATATAATCCTGTACAGGATTATTTTAGGGCTTTAAATTAATTATTTAAGCAATTACGCCGGGCGCCGGTCTTTAGTATAAATGCAGCGGGGAATATTTCCGGTACCGTTATATTTTACCAACCTATAATAAAAGACCGCGCCCCACGGTCCGAAAAACTTTAGGAAAGGTTTTCTGGCTTTTATTAATATTACCGATTTATCCGTTTCCTTACCCTTTATATATTACTAATTACTTTTTTATAATAATTACGGGTTCCCTTTTTTATTTTATTATAATTAAATAAGGCTATATAGCTTTATTTTTATAAATTTTATTACGCCCTAATTTTTATTTTCCCCGGAGGGTTTATTTTAATTGGTGGTATTTAAGCTTTGTTTTAAACGATTTGTAAAATAAGAAATAAAACATTTATCCCCCCTTTTTAAGCAATTAGGAGCCAATCGAGTTTAAGGAGCCCTTTTAATTCTCTTAGATCGGCGGCGCTGGCTATGCTTAATATTATAGGCCGCATTTTTTATTTTTACCGCCTTCCTTTTTTAAGCTTCCTTTTTCTTTTCCTCCTCCGTAACCTTTCGCTTAATATTCCTTTTAATGGCAACCCACTCTGGGAAATTTTCGGTATAAATAGGCTATATATTAAATTTGGGACGGGGTAAATAATATTAAACGAAATAAAACCTAGGGTTTTTTAACCGGTGGGCCCTTCTTTTTACCAATAAACGGCGTAAGGGCTTTTTAATAATCTCCTTTTTCAATATTTCGAAATTATTATCCATTTTAATGTTATAAAGCGGCCTATATTATTTTTTATATACCCATTAATATTAATTAATATGCGAGGGGAATTAAGGTTATAGTAATCGCTTAGGGGTAGGAGCCGCGCGTAGGGAAAATAAGATTATTTTTAAGGGTAGGGATAAGGGCAGCGATTAATAATTAATAAGGGATACGTGCGTAATAAAGCGTGCAAAGGGTATAAAAGAAAGGGAAGGGGTATATAATAATAATTTAAATAGTTTTAACGAATTAGGCTTTTGTCCCGGTAATATATATTCTTTTTTAGGAGATTTATAAGGGCGGTTATTACCCCCTTTTTTTTTTAAGGCCACCTGGCCCCTCCGCCTTCGGTATATAGGATTAATTATATAAATAAAGTCCGAATCCATATTATTTCCCGATTTTAATTCTATTATATTCTTTTGGTTTTCCGTATAAAAGTTAAACGGGTTTACCCCCTTACGAATTATGAAATTTACCCTAGTATTAAGGAGTTTAGGGCGTATTAAAAAAGGCCTAAGGCCTATACGAATATTAAATATATAAAAACATATCCCGGTAATATTTATATTCGTATTTAGGCTTTACCACTTTTTATTATTAACCAAATAGCCCTAGGGATTATTACCTTCCGTTATTATGCGTAAAAGGACCTTATACCGAGCAATAATGCCAATTTTCCCTTATAACCACCCTACTTTAAAAAGGTTCCTTAATAAATTAGGGCCCATTATAAACCTTAAATAATTTATATAAAACATTTTCACCTAATTTATAAAATGCCTTATATAATTATTGGGCGGTGGCCCGAAGGGATATAATATATGGTTTCGCTTTCCTTTTTCCCCTATACCTAATTTTAATTTTCGGAGGCGGTATTATAGCCTTTTTTCATTATTCTTTAGCTTTTAAAATATAAGGGCCTTTTTATTAGCGTAAACCTCCCTTTTTATTCGCGTATGGATCCATATTATTTTTTACTTATAAATTATAATCCTAAGCGTTTTTAATATTATAAGGTGCTAAGATCGGTAAAAGGGGCTGATTTATACGAAGATAATTATTATAAGGAGGACCTTAGGCCGGAGGCCGTATTTTTTAAATATACCCCTATTGGTTTTATTTTAAAGTATTACCGAGAACCTTATACGAGCCTCCTATATATGCCTTTTAAAGTTCTCTCCTGCGTTTTTTAATATAAACATAATAAGCATTATACCCCTTGGGCAGTTTTAAATAAAAATTATTCGCGGGTTTTTTTGCCCTTTTATTATAGGATTAACCCCTGCCTTTATTATATTAAATCAATTATAATTTTTAAAAAACGGGTATTATAAGGGAATTATAAGGGCCGCCTGGTTTTTAATGGTTGGTATATCTTTAGGCCCCCTTAAAGGTTTAAAATCCGTAATTATAAACCTAATATTATTTACCCCGCTATATATTTCGAGGTAATTCTTATAAGTAATTAATTATTAATGGGAAAAAGATTAATCGTATTTTAATAATTTAATAATATTATATATATATACCCAAGTGTTTATAAAAAACGCTTTAGTGGTAATAGGCCTTCGGAGTTATTAATAAAAGCGGTCGTTTTTATAACGGTTAATAGGGTTAAGTATATTTTTAATAATTACGTTTATATTTTTTTAGGTAATTTCTTTAAATTTTGGATTATTTATATATAAAATATATAAGGGGATTGGCCTTTCCCAGCGGGCCTGGTTTTTATATAGGCGCTAAGGTTTAATAAGGGCTTTCGTATAAAAAATTACCTTTCGGGATAATTTAAATAAAAACTTCGATTAATATTTAAGCATTTAAGCGCTGGTTTTATTTTTTAGCCTTAATCCTTCGAAGGTATAATCTCCTATTATTAAAATAATATTATTTAAGGCTTTTTTACTTTATTAGGTAATAATAAAAAATAAAAGGTATGTTTAAATTAAAGTTTTTAGGTTAAAAGGGTTAAAAAGGCACCAAATACCGGGGGTTGGGTTAAGGGTAATATAAGTTTTTAAAAGGTAAGGGAATTTAAAAATAAAAAGTTAAATTAAAATAAAAAATAAATTAAGTAGGATTATATTATAAAGATTTAAGGCTGGGAAATGGTATAATTGGAAAGAATCGAGGAAATATGGGGGGAAATAAAAGGGTACTTATACTTATAGGGCTTAAATATACTGGCGGGTTTTAGGTAAACGGTGGTATTTTTATAAATAAATAGGTGTTTTTTTAAGCATTTCTATTATTACCTTTTTACCCTATTACCCTTATAATTCTTATAACTTTTATGGCTATTAACGGGCCTTCCATTTTTAATCGAATAACTATATAAATGTTTTGGCCTAATTTTTTTCCCTCTTTTTCCTCCTATACCTTTAATAATCCTTTCTCCTATATATTTTTTATTGGTACCTTTCTTTTCCCTATAATACTTTTTTTTCTATATATTCCTTACTCTTTTCCCTTCCTTTAAGCCCTTTTTCCCTTAAATATTTACTCCCTTTATTACCCCCTTTCTTTAATTTATTCCCTAATCCTTTTAAAATATATCCCATTTAAACCAGAATAATAATAAGGAGGTTTATAAGGGGCTCTTTAATCTTTTGGCTTTTATTCGGTATTTATTAATGGCTAATAAGCCTTTTAATTTTTCTAAACCTATTATACCTATAAACCAGCCTTCTTTTTTTCCTATACCTTATTATATAACCTTTACTTCCCCTTGCCCTCGCACTTTTTTTTTTTTATAATAGGGCCCGGGGCTTATATTATAAGGAGCCGTACTCGGGTTATTAAACGTTTTGCTTATAATTAGGCGGCCCTTTTAATTAACGCCACTTTTATTATTACCCGAAGCCCTCCTTTAGGTATATTCTTTCCAAATTATTAATTTTATATAAGATTATTTAATTTTAATTTTCCTGGTAACTGCTCCTGCTTTTTTTCCTTTACCGGTTAGGCCGTAAGGCCGTATTAATCGGGTGCTTTAGGACTTAACCATTAATTCCAGCGGCTTTGCTCGGCTTCCTTTATCCCCCCTATTATTTTATACCTTTCGTTAATTTAACCTTATATAATAAACCAGCCCGGGCTTTTTTTCCTAGGGTTTATCCAAAAGGTCCTTTTTTGCCTTTTCCTTTAATTTAATCCCCCTAAATTAACCACCCTAATGCACGGTTGCGGTTTTTAGAATTAAAATGCCTTTTAGGCACGATGCCGTTTAGGCCTTTTAATTTGGTATCCTTTTACCGAGGTTATTTTCGAGCCTTATTAAAAGGACCCGGTTTGAGCCGGTTTCCAATTTTATTTATAAGGTTTATTCCACCTTCGCACCTTTTCCATTTTTATCTCTTAAGGCTAAGCAGGATTAATTATTATTGCTTTTTTAAAATATCCTTTATTATTTCCAGTTTGGCCTATTTAGGGACCCTTTTTTAAACTATATTTATATGGCCATATATATTAACCTGGATATATTTAAAACCCTTTTTAAAATTACCAGCCTGGCCCTTATATTATATAAAAGGGTTAATCGGCCTATTATTATTCCCATCCTATATGGAGATTTCCTGGGGTAAATTATAAGTGGTTTATATTTCTTTTTTCGTTTTTATTATTGGTAAATATTGGCCGTACAATTTAAGGGCGTGGTAAATAAAAACCCTTATAAATATTATACCTCCGGGTAGGCGAGTTATTTTTAAAATTAAAAGCCT
>JAKWBI020001145.1:0-10016 GCA_022664585.2 Zalerion maritima | reverse complement strand
TAATAAATATAGGGGAATTATAATAATTCCGGGGGAAATAAAAACGGCATGTTTTTTCCCCAGTACGGCGATTTTTCTTAAAGCAATACTCCTAAAAGTATTTATACACCTGAACTTTATTAATAATTTAAGCCAAGGTTAAAAAAGTTTAATTTTTAGGGCAAAAAGGCTGGCAAAGGACCTTTGGAAAAGCAGGAAGGTCTTATAAATAGCGATTAAATGGATTTATGGCTTCGATATAGGCCCCCTAATAATTTATAAAAGCTTAACGGGTTTTGGGTGTAGATAAATTATTAGGGGGCCTATTAGGAGAAGGTTTGAGCCAAATAAATCCATATAAACGCGGTGATCCACGTGATTATTATTTATACCTATTAATAATTAATAAAAAAAAAGAAAAAAAATAAATAACGAAATAAAATAATTACATACCGGGTTTAATAATTAATTATTTTAAATTTAGGCTTAAGGAAATGTTTTATAAAAGCCGTAAAACGGGCATGAAAATGGTAGGCGGTTATATGGGGGTTATTATATAATATTCGCCTTGCTAAACGGAATTTTTATGCCTTATAAGCATTTTTCCATTTTTTATATTAAGGGAAAAAGCGAAAAAAAAATCCCAATAAATATCGGCAGCGTTAAATATTATAAATAAATTAGGGCAGCCAATATAGCGTACTATGGCCTGTAATTCCGCTCTTTTAGAAGTCCAGTAAGGCCGTGAGCCTTTAATAGAAGCTGAAGAGCGGAAAATAAAATCCTATAGGTATTAAAATTCAGGGGAATTTTCCTTAAAGGCCAGCCGAATTTGGTTTAAATCCCAATTAGTAAAGGTATCGTTCTTGGTACGATTAATATAAAATGTTGATTTTCCCCTTATTTATTGCCTTATAACCATATTATTGGCCATAAAATAAAAAATAGGATATTGGGCAAATTTAAGTAATAAATTAATAATAAATAAAAATAATAAAAATTATAGAAAAAAGGGGAATTTATACCGTTTATTATAATATTATATAATATAGATTAAATAATCCTGTAATTTAATAGAACGATACCGTGGGGTATTAAAATCGGCCTGGCCTATGGGAAATAAGTAAGGAAAGGTATTATTTAATAATACTAGGGATTTATCGTATTTATTAATAGGGGTAAACCGGTATATGGGTATTAAAAGCTCGGTAAGGCCAGTATTTGCCCTATTTTTATTATATTATTAACGAATTTCGGCCCGTAACTGATTAATTTCCAGGTTATTAAACTGTAAATTAAGAACGCCTATAATAAATGGGTCATTTATAAACTGCTCTTTATTCTTAGTGGTTAAATTATTAGCAAAAACAGTATTACCAATAATAATAGGGATTTAATCGAAAATATCCCCATTATTTAATAATTTCTGTATTGCTTATAAGGAAATATCGATGTCCTTATAACCAGGATGGTTTTGCTTTAAATGAAGCAGCCAGGTCTGTATAATAAATTAATAAATAATAAAAAATAAATAGGAAAAGGAATAAATACGGAAAAAATAAATACCTTAATCCTTAATTTTCTAACCTTAAATTCCCCCCTATACTGATCAGTAAAGTGGGGATTTTCCTGGTAGTTTTTAGGCCGAATAATGATAATTTCCAAATCTTTTAGAAATAATGGAAGTTATTAATAAACCTGGAAAAATAATATATTAATAAAAATATTAGAAAAAAAAAAAAGAAAAATATACCTTGGTAATGTTCCTTATAAAGTTAATATAATGGCCTTTATACCGATATTATACCCCCCGTATCTAGCGTACTTGATTGAAAGTATGCACCTTAAAAATCATTATTTGCTTTGTTTAAAAAAGCTCAGGCAAATAATTAGGTATAAAGCCAAAATCCAGGTTATTCTTTGCCGCATAAAAAAAAGGCTCATCGGGAGCCTTTTTATCGTCTTTAATTCGGCATTTTCGGCAAAGTCCTTCCTTTAATATATCCATATTAAACCATTTTTCTTGGCAACGGAAACAAAATTCCATTATGGATTTATTTAATATAGAATGGAAATTCTGCATTAAATTAATATTATTGGCGGAAATAATAGGTTGTTGGAAAGGAAATGATGGATTTGTTGCCGTTGAATTATAAGGGGCGGGATAATTAGGTTGAAAATCCAAATAATCGGTACCGGTTATTGTAGAAGGTGAAGGGGAATTTAAAAAGGGGGGAATAATTAAAGAATTATTAAAAGGCGAAAGGGGTGAAATGTTTAAGGAATTAAAGGGTGAAGGAATAAAGGAATTAAAGGGTGAAGGAATAAAAGATGCCGTAGAAATGGTAAAAGGGTCCGAGGAAGAAACAGTCGAGGTGGAAGCCTATTAAATAAATTAATAAATAAATTATAATAATAAATACCGTTATAAAGAAATATTATTAAATACCGTTAATTGTAATTGATTAAAACTTTTACTCCGGGATAAGGGCGAGGGGATAGATAAAAAGGATAAAGGATTAAACGAAGAATTTACTGGGATAGGAATGGTAAAATTAAAAGGTGGTGGTTATTATGCCTATTAATATAATAAAAAGTTAGTTTATTATTATAAAAATAAAATTAAAATTAAAATACAAAATAAATTAAATTAATATACCGTAGTTTGTAAATTATTATTATTACGCCGTTTGATTGGGGTATGTTGGGGGGGGCTTAAAACATCAGAGGTTTGTTTATTAGTTTATTATTAAAGTAAAAATCTATAATTTAAATAAAATTTTATAGGTTTTTTTTGAAAACGAATATTATGGGACCGAAAATATTCCCATGTATTAAAGGTTTGGTGATATTTAAGGTATGTTTTATTTCCTTACCATAAAACGGAAGTTATAATGTATATTATTTTTAAAAATAAGTGTTAATATAAAGAGGAAGTTAGAAAAGTTGAAAAGAAATTTATAATACTAGTAAAAATGCTGGGATTGTGTTTAAGTTATATAATATATGCCCTATCGATTTTTTTCCCCGCTATAAAATCCAAATATTACCAAGTTTAAAAATGGTATAAAAGGCGTAAATAATATTTTAAAAATAAAATAAAAATTGCAATTGAAGGCCAAAAGGTTTAGTATTATTTTTAAACTTTATTCGGATTTTTACCTATTTTATTACGGCGGATGCGGGTAAATTTTCAAGTGCGTAATTAATATTTGGTTAAATATTTGGTTATATAATATACCCCGCATAAAATTCCCCCCTCCGCCCAACTCTATCCGCAGTAAATTTTATAAATAATATATATAATGCAAATAAAATCGTAAAAATATAGGAAAAGCTGCCATGGAAAGGTAATATTATAAATATTATTTTTACGATTTTTATTTATTTTTAAGTATTTTATTTAGGCGGATACGGGCTGGTGTATATGGCAGGTATGCATTTACCAAAGCCGTATAATAATATGGTTGGTCACATGATTAGCCCGCCCCCGAATTTTTCGCCGCAGCTTTTCGCCGCCTAATTCCATCCGCAGTAAATTTTATAAATGATATATATAATGCAAATAAAATCGTAAAAATATAGGAAAAGCTATAATAAAAAGGTAATATTATAAATACCATTCTTACGATTTTTATATATTTTTAAGTATTTTATTTAGGCGGATGCGGGCAGTAATAGTTTTACACTTTGGGGTACGCATAAACCGAATATTATTGGCCAACCTTTTTTTGCCAAGAATTTTTAGGTCCCTTACCAATTAACTAATAAGGCCATAATTTTTTATTTTGTTCCGAGATAAGGGTTTTTGAATTTAATATTTTATTCGTAAAAATCAGGGCTTTTTTATAATATATACCATATACCTAATTTTATCCCAGAAGGTTGACTTTTATTTAATTAGGAAAGACTTCATAGTTTTCGATTTTTAAGCCAGTTCCCCCCTGTAATTCTTAATAATCCTTTACGGGCTTAATGATTTTAGAAAGCGAATACTTCGCTTGTTTACGCTTATTATGTATTCCCAATAAAGGACCGGAAAACCGAGGGTTTTTGGATAAATTTATAAAATAAATAGGCCTGGTTAAAATTAGGGTATTGGGGTATAATTTATAATTATAAGGGGGAATAAAATACTATTATTTAAGCACCAGGGATATATTATTAAAATTAGGCGGTAATTGAATTAATATATACCCAGGGGTATTAATGGTGTAAAGAATTATAATAAATTAAATTATAGCATTTTCCCTATACGCGTTATTATACGGTTAAAAAATGGTCACCCTTATTAAAATAGCGCTTCTTACCTAAAGAATAATTAATTAAAAAGATAATATACCGTACGCGGATTTTTTAGCGGAAAGGAGCCGGGTAATAAAACGGAAAAAAACGGACTTGGCGGAGGTAGCCCGAATTTTATAAAAGAATAGGGAAGCCAGGGCCAAATACGTGGATAAAAAAAATAACGGGAAAATAAGGAAAATCCTATTAAAAAAAGGGGATTTAATATTATAATGGATACCAGTTATGGGGGTTAAGAGTATAAAGGATAAGTAAAACCTTTAATAAATAAAACCCTATATTATTTATGAACTTTTAAAAAAAAAAAAAACGGTGCAGCTTAGGGAGCCTTGTAAAGGAAGCCCTCCCTTTAAACGTATAATTGGGAGTAATAGGATTAAGAAATTTGTCCAAAAAAACGGATGGTAAAATAAGCCGGTAAGAATTAATAATAATACTTGGAAAAAATAGGAACCTTATTTAAAATGGAATAATAAATTAAAAGAGGATTGTATAGGATTAAATAATAAGGAGGATAATTTAAAAAATTATATTAGGGATAATATATTAAAAAATTTGGGTAAGGATTAATGCCGAATGGTAATATTTTATAATAATAATTAAAAGGAAAAAAATGTTCCAGCCGAATGTATTATTATAATATTACGGCCAAAAAAACCACGTAATATAAAAGAATTAAAGAACGAAAAGCGGGAATTGGGAAAAGTACCTTTTTTAAGAATAATAAAAAAAGTATAATTCCAAATCCTTATAATAATTATAAAAGAATTTGGTAATGTTTTTTTTATAAAGAAATAAAGCTATATAATATTATAAAATCTTTAAAGGAATTACCATATAAAGAAAAATTCCCCTTTTTTTATATTCCCTTCCTTATATAATAATAAGCCCCAATTAATTTAAAATTAAATATTATAAAAGGACCTAATAGAAACCATACACCTAAAGCTCCGTTAATAGCCCGAGGTATATATATATATATTAACAAAAAACCATATCCCCTTATTTAAAAATTTAAAAGGGAATATTTTTATATTTTTTTTTCCGTTCCTATATTATATTAAATGGCCTCATTTTGAATTATTTATAAGTGGTAATTAAAAATAATTTCCTAATCTTAAAAAAAGGTCACCCGTTTAAATTTTAATTTATTTGTTTAATTTACGAAAAAAAAAGGGCGGGATCCTTATTTAAAGGGCTATATATAAGAGTAAAAATTCCTTTATGGAAAAAACTTAATTTTTTATATTAAAGGACGCCATTGGATAGTCTTATATAATATAATTTTTATTTTAATAATAGCGAAAGGATTAATTACGGGACGAAAAAATTATGGTTTAATTTTAAAAAATTTATAATATTCCTTATTTTTTACGAAAGCGTAAACCCTTACGATAAGCAGAAGTTTAAAAGGCCGCGCGCCATTACCGTTATTTTTTTTAGGAGCTTTACCTCGGCCACCCCCTTGATTATAAACGCCAAAAAAACCAAACCCTTATACCGATTATATAAAAAGCCTAATTAGGCCGGGAATATTTTTAACCCTTAAATTTAAAATATTTATAATTTTTAAAAAATTAAGGCCGCTAAGAATAATTTCGAAATAATTTTTTTAATATATAATATTCTGCTCCTATACTATATTATTAAATAATTTCTCGATGCGGAATTTTTTATAAGGGGTATAATTATTATAAAAAGGATCGGAATCCGAAATTAATATATATTTTTAAGGCCTTTATTTTCGGCTATATAAACCTTATTAAATTAAAAATAATTACTATACCTATTCCCGGTATATTTAAGAACGGAAATATATTTAAAAAAGGGGAATATATAATAAATAAAAATATTAAATTTTTAACCTTAAAAATAACTTACCCACCTAAAGGTATAATATTTATAAGGATTTTTATTGATTATATTCTTAAATTATATAATTAATATTTATTAATAATAAAAATAAAGGAAAAAATATAAACCATTTATAATTTGCCCTAAAAAGCCTTTATATAGGATAAAAATAATAATAGGCCGATTAACCCTTTTATATAATATAAGGGCCAGGCTGGTGGTTTTAAAAAGGGTTTTAAATATATCCAGGTTAATATATATGCCCATATAAATATAATTTAAAAAAGGGTCCCTAAACAGGCCAAATTAAAAATAATAAAGGATATTTTAAAAAAGTAACGATAATTAGTCCTGCTTAGCCTTAAAAGGTAAAAATGGAAAGGGTACGAAAGTAAAATAAACCTTATAAATAAAGTTAAAAACCGGCTTAAACCGGGTCCTTTTAATAAGGCTCGAAAATAGCCTCGGCGGAAAAATGCCAAATTGGAAGGCCTAAGCGGTATCGTGCCTAAAAGGCATTTTAATTTTAAAAACCGTAACCGTATACTAGGGTGGTTAATTTAGGGGGATTAAATTAAAAAAAAAGGTAAAAAAGGACCTTTTAAATAAACCCTAGGAGAAAAGGCCCGGGCTGGTTTATTATATAAGGTTAAATTAATAAAAGGTACAAGGCGATAAGGGGGATAAAGGGAGCCGAGCAAAACCGCTGGAATTAATAATTAGGTTTTAAAGCACCCGATTAATACGGCCTCGCGGCCTAACCGGTAAAAAAAAAGGAGTAAAAATAATTACCAGGGAAATTAAAATTAAATAATCTTATATAAAATTAATAATTTGGAAAGAATATATTTAAAAAAGTGCTTTAGGTAATAATAAAAGTGGCGTTAATTAAAAGGGCCGCCTAATTATAAGCAAAACGTTTAATAATCCGAGTGCGGTTTTTTATAATACGAGCCCCGGGCCCTTTTATAAAAGGAGGAAAAATATAAGGGCAAGGAAAAGCGAAGGTTATATAATAAGGTGTAAAAAAAAAAAAAGGCTGGCTTATAAATATAATAGGTTTGGAAAAATTAAAAGGCTTATTGGCCATTGGTAAACGCCGAATAAAAGCCAAAAGGTTAGGGAGCCCTTTATAAACCTTTTTATTATTACTTTGGTTTAAATGGGATATATTTTAAAAGGATTAGGGAATAGATTAAAAAAAGGGGGTAATAAAGGAAGCGAGTGTTTAAGGGAAAAAGGGCTTAAAAAAAGGGAAAAAAGTAAGAAATATATAAAAAAAAAAGTATTATAGGGAGAAAAAAGGCACCGATAAAAAGTATATAGGAAAAAGGATTATTAAAGGTATAAGAGAAAAAAGAGGGAAAGAAATTAGGCCAAAATATTTATATAATTATTCGATTAAAAATGGGAGGCCCGTTAATAATTATAAAAGTTATGGGAATTATAAGGGTAATAAGGCAAAAGGGTAATAATAAAAACGCTTAAAAAAATACCTATTTATTTAAAAAAATACCACCGCTTATTTAAAACCCGTTAATATATTTAAGCCTTATAAGTATAAGTACCCCCTTTTTTCCCCCCCCATATTTTCTCGATTTTTTCCAATTATATTATCTCCCAACCTTAAATTTTTATAATATAATCCTACTTAATTTATTTTTTATATTAATTTAATTCCTTATTTTTAAATTCCCTTACCCTTTAAAAGTTTATATTACCCTTAGTTTAACCCCCGGTATTTGGTGCCTTTTTAACCGTTTTAATTTAAAAATTTTAATCCAAGTATATTTTTTATTTTTTATTATTACCTAATAAAGCAAAAAAGCCCTAAATAGTATTATTTTAATAATAGGAGATTATACCTTTAAAGGGTTAAGGCTAAAGAATAAAACCAGCGTTTAAATACCTAAATATTAATCGGAATTCTTATTTAAATTATTCCGAGAAATAATTCTTTATATAAAAGCCCTTATTAAATTTTAGCGCCTATATAAAAACCAGGCCCGCTGGGGAGGGCTAATCCCCTTATATATTTTATACATGGGTAACCCAAAGTTTAAAGAAATTATCCAAAGGAATATAAGCGTAATTATTAGGAATATATTTAATTTTATTAACCGCTATAAGAACGACCGTTTCCGCCAACGGCTTTAAAGGCCCATTATTATTAAAGCGTTTTTTATAAATATTTGGGCATATATGTATAATATTATTAAATTATTAAAATACGATTAACCTTTTTTTTATTAATAATTAACTGCCTATAAGGATTACCTTAAAATATATAACGGGGTAAATAATATTAGGTTTATAATTACGGATTTTAAATTTTTAAAGGGGCCTAAAAATATACCAATTATAAAAAACCAGGCAGCCTTTATAATTCCCCTATAATACCCGTTTTTAAAAAATTATAATCTGGTTAATATAATAAAAATAAGGGTTAATCTTATAATAAAAGGGTAAAAAAACCCGCGAATAATTTTTATTTAAAATTATTATAAGGGTATAATATTTATTATATTTATATTAGAAAATATAAAAAAGGATTTTAAAAGATATATATGGGAGGTTTATATAAGATTTTCGGTAATATTTTAAAATAAAACCAATAAGGGTATATTTAAAAAGTACGGCCTCCGGCCTAAGGTCCTTTTTATTAGGAATACGTAATAAGTATAAGCGAGCGAAGTATTCGCTTTTTAAAATTATTAAGCCCGTAAGGGATTATTAAAAGTTATAAGGGGGAAGTGGCTTAAAAGGTGAAAAATATGGAGTCTTTCCTAATTAAGCGAAAAACCACTTTTTAATAATTTATAGGTATATTTATTAATATAAATATATTAAATAATTTATTTTTATTATTTTGTAATATTTAAAAACCCTTATTAATAACTCCAAAAAAAAGCTATAAGCTTATTAGTAAACTGAGAAAGATATTTAATGTGGTTTTCCTATGTGGTTTAAGCCCCATACCATTAATAATAAAACGTTTATATATTTATTGTTTTATAAACATATACTTGCCCGCATCCACTGTAATAATAGGAATAAATAAAATTCGAATTTATAAAACGGTGTATTAGGAGTTTCGCTATATAAAGCATATTTTTATTTATTTTTACGATTTTATTTGCGTTTTTAATATTATTCTTAAAATTTACTATGGTCGGAATCGTGAGGCGGGTAGGGGCGTGCGGACCATGTGCCTAACCATAGTATTATATGGCTTTTCGCAAATGCACTCCAGGCCGCATCGCGCCGAATAAATTAAATAAAAATGAATTAAAATACGAAAAATACTGTTTAAATGATTATCCTTTAATTCCAGCTTTTCTTACATTTTTACGATTTTATTTGCAATATATATATTATTTTTAAAATTTATTACGGATGGAGTTGGGCGGCGAAAAAATCAGGGGCGGGCTAATTATGTGACCATTGCTTTTATTATATAATATATGGGCAGTTATAAATTTGGCCGCATCCGCCCGATAAAAGGGATTAAAAATGGATAAAAATTGGAAAAATAATACTTACAACATTACCTTTCCATGGCAGCTTTTCCTATATTTTTACGATTTTATTTGCATTATATATAATATTTTTAAAATTTACTGCGGATAGAGTTAAGCGGCGAAAAAATTGGAGGCGGGCTAATTATGTGACCATTAATTTTATTATACAATATATAGGCAGTAATAAATCTGGCCGCATCCGCCCGATAAATGGGCTTAAAAATGAATAAAAATTGGAAAAATAATATTTATAATATTACCTTTCCATGGTAGCTTTTCCTATATTTTTACGATTTTCTTTGCATTATATATATTATTTATAAAATTTACTGCGGATGGAATATTAAGCGGCGAAAA
>JAKWBI020001144.1:0-10017 GCA_022664585.2 Zalerion maritima | reverse complement strand
AAAGCGGAAATAATAATAAAAACCCTTATTATTAATATTTATAATAAAACGGCGCAATCGGTTTTTAATTATAATTAAAAAAAAATTAAAAAAAAACGAGGCAGGCCTTTAAAAAAAATAAAAGTGGAAAATAAGGTTAAAGCGGTTAGGGAAAAAAAAGGCGCCAAAGGAAAAGAAAAGGATCCTGGCCACGAAAAAGTATTGGGCGCGATAAAGGAAAAAATAAAACGCAGTATATAGGAGGAAAAAGAGGCGCCCTTAAATAATAAGCGTAAGGACCCCTTAAAATTTACGGACTTAGTTTTTTAAAAAATAATGGAAAAATAATTTATAAAAATTATAAAAAGGCCTTACGGGTTAATAATTATAAAGGTATTATAAATATCGCAATTTATAAGGATAATTTTATAGGAAAAATTGGCAAATAAAATAAGGGTAAAAAAAATTATTAATAAAATTATTTATAAGGGTAAAAAGCCAAAGGAATACCGATAGGTAATTTTAAATAAGCCTAATATCCACCAGATAATTAAAATAAAAATACGCTTTATTAATAATATACCCCCGGAGGAATTAAAGTTTATAAACCTTATACGTATTTAATTATATTAATAATATAAGCGTATAAACTTTAGGGTCCTATTTATAAGCCTGCCAGGAGGCTTAAAAATGGCAGTATTAAAGGGAGAAAAGGCAATCTTTTATTTAATTAATATTCCTAATTTATTAATATTAATCCCCTTAATAATCCCCTTTTTCCTTTACCCGAGCCCGTACCTATTAATACGCATAGAAGGGCCAAAGAATAAACTGGCCAGGGCTATTATAAATATAAGCGCAAAAACCAATATTTTAAAATAAACCTATATCTAAAAATACGGTTTTAAGGCTTACCAGGTATAAATTGCGTTTTCCGGTTATAATGGCCAGAAAACCAATTTAACCTTAATTATACGGCAATAGGTGCACCTTTTTTTAAAACCTAAACGTATTATATAAAACTTTTTTATATTAAAAGAAAATCGAAAAGGGGCGCCAAAAATAATATTAGGAATGCTTTTTATTATAATAATAGGGTGGAAATAACGCTATAATAAAAAGCGTAATGCATTAATCGGGGAGCTCGAAATAAAAGGGAGTAATTATATTATTATTATTATAAACCTAACCCTAAAAAAAGAATATGGAAAAATACTCCGTAATATTTATTTTTAAGGAATAAAGGTTTTTAGGAAAATGCAGGAAGCCCTTATAATTCGACCAATAAAAAAAAAAAGGCTAATATAAAATTAAGGAAACCCCGTACTGGTAAAATCGAAATCCCTGCCTACATAATAAAAGTTTTAAATTCGAATAATAATAAAATAATAGCCTAATTTTTTATAAAGGAAATTAAGCGCCTTATGAAAAAGTTTAAGGAGAATATACCTATGGAGGGGTATATTAATGGGCCGTAAAAAGGGGAGAACCTTTTAAATAAAAAAATTTAAACCGGAAAACTAAATATAAAGGTTACCCTTTATTAATTAAAGGGGTAAGGGCGTAGGAAGCCTTACGATTATTCACGGAACCCTAATTATAAAAATAAAACTGCCAAAAAAAGGTTAAACATTTTCCCAGAAAAGTATTATAAAGGTAATAATCGGAAATTATAAAATAATAAAAAAAGAATACGAGATTTCGTTATTAATAAAATTTTAAGCGTTGGCGGAGCCTAAAAAGTATTTCCCTTTAATAATATTAATATTATTAATATTTTTATTATATATAAGCGTATGGCGGATAAAATAAAGCCCGTGGATATTTAAGTAAGGTATAAAACGGCCCCCGTAAACCCGGACTGGTATAAAAAAAAGTGGGAAAAAAATAAATCATTAAAAAGAAATTATAATAATATTAAATAAAATAAATATATTTACCTATAATTATATAAGGCAGGGTATAATGGCATTAAGCTTATATTAAAAAGAAAAAATTAAATTTTAAAATCCTTTGGGGAATTATAAAGGGAAAAATAAAGGATATTTATAAATATATTTATAAATAAAAAATAAATATTGGTATGGTTTTGGAAATACCTAGGTAAAATTAACCCTAATATAACCCCTTTCCAAAAAATTAATACGGTACCTTATATAAGGTGGTAGGTTAAAAATATTCCTATCCATAAGGTATTAATAATGGTGGTAATCGAAATACTCGAGAAATAAAAAAAAAAAGGGGTAATTAAACCAAACCAAGCGGTATACCGCAACCCCTGGTTTTTAATTAAAAAGAAAAATAAAAAATACCGCTTAATTAATTTAATAAAAAGGCTTAATTCGATTATAATTTATAATACTTTTATACCTTTAATTACCGATAAGTTTATAAAAAATATAACCTATTACCAACTTATTTTATTTTTGGATTTTTACTCCGAATATAATCAAATAGTACTTAATTTAAAATCCCGAGATATTATTACCTTTATAATATTCGCCGGCTTATTTAAAATAACCACGCTTCCGTAAGGAGGAATAAATAATATTACTTAATTTTATAAAATTATCTTTATTATTCTCCTAAGTTTTATTTTAATAATATATAAAATATTTATCAATAATATTACGGTTAAAGGTCTTATTATTATATATAATGGGTAAGAAATTTACCCAGGGGTACGGTAATACGTGGCCGAATATATTAAGAATTTAAATTAAGTATTATTATAAAATAAACTGGCCGGGACCATAATCTTTATAATTAAATCCAAATAATATTAAAAATTAGCCGTAATAATAGGTTTTATATACGGAATAAATGGCCGTAATCCTAAATAGGCCAAAATTATTAAAATTAAAAAATGGACGGTTTTTAAAAATATATTAAATATTAAAAGATTTATTAATATAGTAGTCTTTTACCAAATATTTATTAAGGATTTTATTTATATTATTAAACCCTTATATAAATTTACCCGTATAAGGGCGCAGTTTATTTAAAAGGAAAAATATTTAAAAATAACGGAGATCCTTAAATAAGCCCTAATATTATCCCTAATTTTAATTAAAATTAATTATTTCCCGACGGCAGGGCGTATTATTATTAAAGCAAATATATTAGGAACCGGATAGGGAGTATAAATCGGCCAAAAAAGGGAAGGGAAGGTTTTAATGGCAAGGTATAAGTTTGGCTATTAAAAAAAAGCCGAAGGAATATACCATTCGGCCAAGTTAAAATATAAGGGGTTGCTTATAGTTTTAAAACGATTACGGAATTACTTATATAACGCGCATTTTACCCTTAGGATAAATACGATTAATATAATATATTAATTTAATAATAATATTATTAATTTACCCGGAGCATTTATTACTAAATAAATCGTATAAATACGGCAATTCGATTTTAATATAAAGCATATATTAGGAAATAAAAACGCTATGGTAAACGCATTATTATAAAAACCCCCAGGACCCTTAAACGAGGAAAATAATAAATTAAAGGAAAATATCGAAGATTTTATTAATATATAATTATACGTGCTTAGGGCTGTATAAAATTGGAGGGATATTAAAATTTTAAAAAAAAAAATATAAAGTAATAAATTCCGAAAAATAATATATTTCCTTACCACCCTAAAAAAACCGAGTAATATTCCTTATAAATTATTCCTTTATTAAAAAAGGAAGGCTTTAAATTACTTGGTAAGGGACCAAAAGCTTTAATATAAAATTTTAAAGGATAAATTATAATTATAATTAATGGTCGATAATAACCAAACCCGGAAATATATTATTTAAAATAATTATATTTATAAAGGGTATAAAAAACGGAATATTATATTTAATTTTATTATTTAATATTATTATTAAAAAGGATAATAAAAATAAGTACAGGAGGTATTAAGAACCTGTCCAATTTATTAAAAGCGAAACCCTTAAAGGCCTAAAATACTATTAAAAATTTTTAACCTTATTTTAACCCTTTTTTTAAAAATTTCGCTCGATATTTTTTAAATATTATTAAAAAAAGGGTACACTTATATTATATAGGCCAAATATAATTTAATAGAATAAATTAAAGGGCGATTATTATAAAAAGCCACCGCAGGGTAAATGGTTAATTTTATTTAATAAAATATAATTTATAGGTATGGGATATATAGGAAATTAGTAATTAATAAAGGACCAAAAAACCGAGGGTTTTTGGATAAATTTATAAAGCGAATAGGCCTGGCCAAAATTACGGTATTAATGTATAATTTACAATTATAAGGGGGAATAAAATACCATTATTTAAGCACTAGGGACGTATTATTAAAATTAGGCGGCAATTAGATTAATACGTACCCAGGGGTATTAATGGTATAAAAAGTTATAATAAACCAAATTATAGGATTTTCCTTATACGTATTATTATACGGTTAAAAGATGGTCACCCTTATTAAAATGGCGCTCCTTATCTAGAGGATAATTAATTAAAAAGGTAATATACCGTATGCGGACTTTTTAGCGGAAAAAAGCCGGGTAATAAAACGGAAAAAAACGGATTTGGTAAAGGTAACCCGAATTCTACGACGGAATAGGGAAGCCAGGGCCAAGTATATGGATAAAAAAAATAATGGGAAAATAAGGAAAATTTTATTAAAAAAAGGGGATTTAATATTATAATGAATACCAGTTATAAGGGTTAAAAGTATAAAGAATAAATAAAACCCTTAATAAATAAAACCCTATATTATTTATAAATTTTCGAATAAAAAAAGAACGGTATAGTTTAGGAAACCTTATAAAAAAAGCCCTCCCTTTAAATATATAATCGGAAATAATAAGATTAAGAAATTTATTTAAAAGAACGGATGGTAAAATAAACCGGTAGGAATTAATAATAATACCTGGAAAAAATAAAAACCTTATTTAAAATAAAATAATAAATTAGAAAAGGATTATATAAAATTAAGCGATAAGGAAAATAATTTAAAAGGCCATATTAAGGATAATATATTAAAAAGTTTAGGTAAGGATTAATGCCGAACGGTAATATTTTATAATAACGATTAAGAAAAAGAAAACAATTTAACCGAACGTATTATTATAATATTACGGCCAAAAAAACCACATAATATGGAAAAATTAAAAAACGAAAAGCGGGAATCGGGAAAAGTACTTTTTTTAAAAATAATAAAAAAAGTACAATTTTAAATTTTAATAATAACCACGGAAAAATTCGGTAATATTCCTTTTATAAAAAAATAAAGCTGTATAATATTACAAAACCTTTAAAAAAATTACCATATAAAAAAAAATTCCCCTTTTTTTATATCCCCTCCCTTATATAATAATAAACCCTAATTAATTTAAAACCAAATATTATAAAAGAACCTAATAAAAACCATATACCTAAAGCTCCGTTAATAATCCGAGGTATATATATATATATAAAAGAAAAACCATATCCCCTTATTTAAAAATTTAAAAGGGAATATTTTTACGCTTTTTTTTTTCCGTTCCTATACCACACCGAATAACCTTATTTTAAACCATTTATAAATAATAATTAAAAACAGTTTCTTAATTTTAAAAAAAATTACCCGTTTAAATTTTAATTTATTCGTTTAATTTAAAAAAAAAAAAGGGCGGGATCCCTATTTAAAGGGCTATACGTAAAAATAAAAATTCCTTTATAGGAAAAACTTAATTTCTTATATTAAAGGACACCATTAAATAATCCTATATAGTATAATTTTTATTCTAATAATAATAAAAGGATTAATCGCGGGATAAAAGAATTATGGTTTAATTTTAAAAAATTTATAATATCCCTTATTCCTTATAAAAGCATAAACCCTCGCGATAAGCAAAAGTTTAAAAGGCCGTCGCACCATTACCATTATTTTCTTTAAAGGTTTTACCTTGGCCACCCCCTCGATTATAAATACCAAAAAAATTAAACCCTTATACCGATTATATAAAAGGCCTGGTTAGGCCGGGAATGTTTTTAACCCCTAAATTTAAAACGTTTATAACCTTTAAAAAATTAAGGCCGCCAAAAATAATTTCGAAATAATCCTTTTAATACTTAATATTTTATTCCTATACTGTATTATTAAATAATTTTTTAATGCGGAATTTTTTATAAGGGGTATAATTATTATAAGAAGGATTAAAATCCGAAATTAATATATATATTTTTAAGGCCTTTATTTTCGGTTATATAAACCTTGCCAAACCAAAGGTAATTACCATACCTATTCCCGGTATACCTAGGAACGGAAATATATTCGAAAAAGGGAAATATATAATAAACGAAAATATTAAACTTTTAACCTTAAAAATAATTTACCCACCCGGAGGTATAATATTCGTAAGGATTTTTATTTATTATATTTTTAAATTATACGGTTAATATTTATTAATAATAAAAATAAAGGAAGGAATATAAACCATTTATAATTTGCCCCAGGAAGCCTTTATATGGAATGGGAATAATAATAGGCCGATTAACCCTTTTATATAATATAAAGGCCAGGCTGGTAATTTTAAAAAGGGTTTTAAATTTATCCAGATTAATATATATGGTTATATAAATATAGTTTAAAGGAGGGTCCTTAAATAGGCCAAATTAAAAATAATAAAGGATATTTTAAAAAAATAATAATAATTAATCCTGCTTAACCTTAAAAAATAAGAATAAAAAGGGTACGAAGGTGGAATAAATTTTATAAATAAAATTGGAAATTAATTTAAACCGGGTTCTTTTAATAAGGCTCGAGAATAGCCTCGGCGGAAGAATACCAAGCTGGAAAGCCTAAACGGTATTATACTTAAAAGGTATTTTAATTCCAAAAACCGTAACCGTGCGCTGGGGTGGTTAATTTAAGGGGATTAAATTAAAGGAAAAGGCAAAAAAGAACCTTTTAAATAAACCCTAAAAGAAAAGGCCCGGGCTGGTTTATTATATAAGGTTAAATTAATAAAAGGTATAAGGCGATAGGGGGGATAAAGGGAGCCGAGCAAAGCCGTTAAAATTAATGGTTAAGTTTTAAAGCACCCGATTAATACGGCCTTGCGGCTTAACCGGCAAAGAAAAAAAAGTAGGAATAATTACCAGGGAAATTAAAATTAAATAACTTTATATAAAATTAATAATTTGGGAAAAATATACCTGGAAAAGGGCTTCGGGTAATAATAAAAATGGCGTTAATTAAAAAGGCCGCCTAATTATAAATAAAATACTTAATAACCCGAGTGCGGTTTTTTATAATATAAGCCCCGGGCCCGTTTATAAAAGGAGGAAAAATATAAAGGTAAGGAAAAATAAAGGTTATATAATAAAATATAAAAAAAAAAAAAGGCTGGCTTATAAGTATAACAGGTTTAAAAAAATCAAAAGGCCTATTGGCCGCTGGTAAATGCCGAATAAAAGCCAAAAGGTTAGGGAGCCCCTTATAAGCCTTCTTATTATTACTTTGGTTTAAATGGGATATATTTTAAAAGGATTAAAAAGTAGATTAAAAAAAGGGGGTAATAAAGAGAGCGAGTGTTTAAAGGAAAAAAGGGCTTAAAGAAAGGGAAAAAAGCGAGGAATATATAAAAAGAAAAGTATTATAGGGAGAAAAAAGGCACCGATAAAAAGTATATAGGAGGAAGGATTATCGAAGGTATAGGAGGAAAGAGAAGGAAAAAAGTTGGGCCAAAATACTTATATAATTATTCGATTAAAAATGGAAGGCCCGTTAATAATTATAAAAATTATAAAAGTTATAAGGGTAATAGGGAAAAAGGGTAATAATAAGAACGCTTAAAAAAATACCTATTTATTTAAAGAGATATTACCGTTTGCCTAAAACCCGCCAGTATATTTAAACCTTATAGGTATAAATACCCCCTTTTTTCCCTTTATATTTCCTCGATTTCTTTTAATTATACCATTTCCCAGCCTTAAATCTTTATAATATAATCCTGTTTAACTTATTCTCCATTTTAATTTAATTCCTTATTTTTAAATTCCCTTACCCTTTAAAAGCTTATATTACCCTTAGCCTAATCCCTAATATTTAATACTTTTTTAACCCTTTTAATTTAAAAACTTTAATCCAAGCACACCTTTTATTTCTTATTATTATTTAATAAAGCGAAAAAGCCCTAAATAGTATTATTTTAATAATAGGAGATTATACTTTCGAAGGATTAAGGTTAAAAAACGAAACCAGCGCTTAAATGCCTAAATATTAATCGGAGTTTTTATTTAAATTATCCCGAAAGGTGATTTTTCGTATAAAAGCCCTCGTTAAATTTTAATGTTTATATAAAAACCAGGCCCGCTGGGGAGGGCCAATCCCCTTATATATTTTATACGTGGATAACCCAAAGTTTAAAGAAATTACCCAAAGGAATATAAGCGTAATTATTAAGGATATATTTAACCTTATTAATTATTATAAGAACGACCGCTTCCGCCAATGGCTCCGAAGGCCCATTATTATTAAAGCGTTTTTTATAAATACTTGGGTATATATATATAATATTATTAAATTATTAAAATATAACCAACTTTTTTCTTATTAATAATTAATTATTTATAAGAATTACCTCGAAATATATAACGGGGTAAATAATATTAAGTTTATAATTGCGGATTTTAAACCTTTAAGGGGATTTAAAAATATGCCAATTATTAAAAATTAGGCGGCCCTTATAATTCCCTTATAATACCCGTTTTTTAAAAATTACGATTTATTTGGTATAATAAAGGCAGGGGTTAATCCTATAATAAAAGGGTAAAAAAACCCGCGAATAATCTTTATTTAAGATTATTATAAAAGTATAATGCTTATTATATTTACACCAAAGAACATAGGAGAGGATTTTAAAAGGTATATATAAAAGGTTTATATAAGGTTTTTGGCAATATTTTAAAATAAAACTAATAGGGGTATATTTAAAAAATATGGCCTCCGGCCTAAGGTCCTTTTTATAATAATTATTTTTATATAAATCAGCCCTTTTTACCAATCTCAGTACCTTATAATATTAAAAACGCTTAAAATTATAATTTATAAGCAGAAAATAATATAAATCCATACGTAAATAAAAAGGGAGGTTTACATTAATAAAAAGGCCCTTATACTTTAAAAGTTAAAGAATAATAAAAAAAGGCTATAATACCGCCTCCGAGAGTTAAAATTAGGTATAAAGGGAAAAGGGAAAAAAAACCATATATTATATCCCTTCGGGCCACCGCCTAATAATTATATAAGGTATTTTATAAATTAGGTAAAGGTGTTTTATATAAATTATTTAAGGTTTATAATAGGCCTTAATCTATTAAGGAATCTCCTTAAAATAGGGTAATTATAAGGGGAAATTAGTATTATTATTTGGTATAAGGTTTTTTTATATATGATAACGGGAGGTAACGATTCCCAGGGTTATTTGATTAATAATAAAAAGTGGCAAAGCCTAAATACGAATATAAATATTACCGGGATACGTTTTTATATATTTAATATTTATATAGGCCTTAGGCCTTTTTTAATATGCCCTAAGCTTTTTAATATTAGGGTAAATTCCATAGCTTATAAGGGGATAAACCCGTTTAACTTTTATACGAAAAACCAGGAGAATATAATGGAATTAAAATCGGGAAATAATATGGATTCGGATTTTATTTATATAATTAGTCCTATATACCGAAGGTAAAAGGGCCAGGTGGCCTTAAAAAAAAAGGGAATAATGACCGCTTTTATAAATCTCCTAAGGGAAAATATATATTACCGGGATAAAAGCCTAATTTATTAAAATTATTTAAGCTACCATTATACACCCTTTCCCTTTTTTTTTTACCCTTTGCATATTCCATTATACGCGTACCCCCCGTTAATTATTAATCGCTGCCTTTATCCCTACCTTTAAAAATAATCTTATTTTCCCTATACATAATTCCTACCCCTAAACGATTATTATAATCCTAATTCCCCTTATATATTAATTAACGCTGGTGGGTATATAAAAAATAATATAGGCCGCTTTT
>JAKWBI020001143.1:0-10023 GCA_022664585.2 Zalerion maritima | reverse complement strand
ATCCGCTTTCTTACCCTTTATATATTATTAATTACTTTTTTATAATAATTACGGGTTCCCTTTTTTATTTTATTATATTTAAATAGGGCTATATAATTTTATTTTTATAAATTTTATTACGCCCTAACCTTTATTTTCCCCAAAGGGTTTATTTTAATTAATAATATTTAAACTTTACTTTAAACGATTTATAAAATAAAAAACGAAATATTTATCCCCCTTTTTTATATAATTAAGAGCCAATCGAGCTTAAGGGGCCCTTTTAATCCTTTTAAATCGGCGGCGCTGGCCATGCTTAATATTATAAGCCGCATTTTTTATTTTCGCCGCCTTTCTTTTTTAAGCTTTTTTCCTTTCCTCCTTCTCCGCAGCCTTTCGCTTAATATTCCTTTTAATAATAACCCACCCCGGGAAATTCTCGGTATGGGTAGGCTGTATATTAGGTCCGGGACGGGGTAAATAATATTAAACGAAATAAAACCTGGGGTTTTTTGGCTGGTGGGCCCTTTTTTTTATTAATAAACGGTATAAAGGCTTTTTAATAACCTCCTTTTTAAACATTTCGAAATTATTATTTACCTTAATATTAAAAAGCGGCCTATATTATTTTTTATATACCCACCAGTATTAATTAATATATAAGGGGAATTAAGGTTATGGTAATTATTTAAGGGTAGGAATTACGCGTGGGGAAAACGAGGCTATTTTTAAGGGTAGGGATAAGGGCAGCGATTAATAATTAACGGGGGATACGCGTATAATAAAGTATACGAAGGGTAAAAAAAAAAGGGAAAGGGTGCGTAATAATAATTTAAATAATTTTAATAAATTAGGCTTTTATCCCGGTAATATATATTTTCCCTTAAAAAATTTATAAGGGCGGTTATTACCCCTTTTTTTTTCCGAGGCCACCTGGCCTTTTCGCCTTCGGTATATAAAACTAATTATATAAATAAAATTCGAATTTATATTATTTCCTAATTTTAATTTTATTATATTCTCCTGGTTCTCCGTATAAAAATTAAACGGGTTTACCCCTTTATAAATTATAGAATTTACCCTAATATTAGGGAGCTTAGGGCGTATTAAAAAAGGCCTAAGGCCTATACGAATATTAAATATATAAGAACGTATTCCGGTAATATTTATATTCGTGTTTAGGCTTTATTACTCCTTATTATTAACCAAATAATCCTAGGGATTATTACCTTCCGTTATTATATATAAAAAAACCTTATACCGAATAATAATATTAATTTCCCCTTATAACCATCCTGCTTTAAGGAAATTGCTTAATAAATTAAGGCCCATTATAAATCTTAAATAGTTTATATAAAACACCTTTACCTAATTTATAAAATACCTTATATAATTATTAGGCGGTGGCCCGAAAAAATATAATATATGGTTCCTTTTCCTTTTTCCCCTTATACCTAATTTTAACTTTCGGAAACGGTACCATAACCTTTTTCCATTATTCTTTAACTTTTAAAATATAAAGGCCTTTTTATTAGCGTAAACCTCCCTTTTTATTCGCGTATAAATTTATATTATTTTTTATTTATAAATTATAATTCTAAGCGTTTTTAATATTATAAGGTGCTAAGATCGGTAAAAGGGGCTGATTTGTATAAAAATAATTATTATAAAAAGGACTTTAAATTAAAGGCCGTATTTTTTAAATATACCCCTATTAATTTTATTTTAAAATATTACCAAAAACCTTATATAAGCCTCCCATATATACCTTTTAAAATCCTTTCCTATATTTTTTGGTATAAACGTAATAAGTATTATACCCTTATAGTAATTTTAAATAAAAATTATTCGCGGGTTTTTTTACCCTTTTATTATAGGATTAACCCCTGCCTTTATTATATTAAATAAATCGTAATTTTTAAAAAACGGGTATTATAAAGGAATTATAAGGGCCGCCTGGTTTTTAATGGTTGGTATATTTTTAGGTCCTTTTAAAGGTTTAAAATCCATAATCGTAAATTTAATATTATTTACCCCGTTATATATTTCGAGGTAATTTTTATAAATAATTAATTATTAATAGAAAAAAAATTAATTATATTTTAATAATTTAATAATATTATATATATATGCCCAAATATTTATAAAAAACGCTTTGGTGGTAATAGGCCTTTAAAGCCGTTGGCGGAAGCGGTCGTTTTTATGGCGGTTAATAAGGTTAAGCATATCCCTAATAATTATGCTTATATTCCTTTGGGCAATTTCTTTAAGTTTTGGGTTATTTATATATAAAATATACGAGGGGATTGGCCTTTTCCAGCGGGCCTGGTTTTTATATAGGCGTTAAGGTTTAATAAGGGCTTTTATACAAAGGATTACCTCCCGGAATAATTTAAACGAGAATTCCGATTAATATTTAAGTATTTAAGCGCTGGTTTCGTTCTTTAACCTTAACCCTTCGAAGGTATAATTTCCCATTATTAAAATAATACTATTTAGGGCTTTTTTGCTTTATTAAATAATAATAAAAAATAAAAGGTATGTTTAGGCTAGAGTTTTTAAATTAAAAGGGTTAAAAAGGCACCAAATATTAGGGGTTAGGCTAAGGGTAATATAAGCTTTTAAAGGGTAAGGGAATTTAAAAATAAGGAATTAAATTAAAATGGAAAATAAGCTAAGCAGGATTATATTATAAAGATTTAAGGCCGAAAAATAATATGGTTGGAAAAAATCGAGGAAATATGGGGGGAAAAAAGGGGGTATTTATACCTATAAGGTTTAAATATACTGGCGGATTTTAGGCAAACGGTTGTATTTTTTTAAATAAATAGGCGTTTCCTTAAGTATTCCTATTATTACCCTTTTGCCCTATTACCCTTATAACTCCTATAACTTTTATAATTATTAACGGGCCTCCCATTTTTAATCGGATAACCATATAAGTATTTTGGCCCAATTTCTTTTCTTTTTTTTCCTCTTATACCTTCGATAATCCTTCCTTTTATATACTTCTTATCGGTGCCTTTTTTCTCCCTATAATGCTCTTTTTTCTATATATTCCTCGTTTTTTTTCCTTCCTCCAAGCCCTTTTTCCCTTAAATATTCGCTCCCTTTATCACCCCCTTTTTTTAATTTATTCCCTAATCCTTTTAAAATATATCCCATTTAAATTAAAGTAATAATAAGGAGGTTTATAAGGGGTTCCCTAATTTTTTGGCTTTTATTCGGTATTTACCAATGGCCAATAGGCCTTTTGGTTTTTCCAAACCTATTATACCTATAAGCCAGCCTTCTTTTTTTCCTGCACCTTATTATATAACCTTTGCTTTCCCTTGCCCTTACACTTTTCCTTTTTTTATAAAAGGGCCCGGGGCTTATATTATAAGAAACCGTACTCGGATTATTAAGCGTTTTATTTATAATTAGGCGGCCTTTTTAATTAACGCCACTCTTATTATTACCCGAAGCCCTTTTCCAGGTATATTTTTTTTAAATTATTAACTTTATATAGGGCTATTTAATTTTAATTTCCCTGGTAATTACTCCTGCTTTTTTTCCTTTGCCGGCTAGGCCGCGAGGCCGTATTAATCGGGTGCTTTAAAATTTAATCACTGGTTCCAGCGGCTTTGCTCGGCTCCCTTTATTCCCCCTATCGCCTTATACCTTTTATTAATTTAATCTTATATAATAAACCAGCCCGGGCCTTTTTTCCCAGGGTTTATTTAAGAAATCCTTTTTTGCCTTTTCCTTTAATTTAATCCCCCTAAATTAACCACCCTAATATATGGTTGCGGTTTTTAAAATTAAAATGCCTTTTAGGTATAATGCCGTTTAAATTTTCCAGCTTGGTATTCTTCCGCCGAGGCTATCCTTAAGCCTTATTAAAAGGACCCGGTTTAAGCCGGTTTCCAATTTTATTTATAAGGTTTATTCCACCTTTATACCTTTTTTATTTTTGCCTTTTAGGGCTAAGCAGGATTAATTATTATTTTTTTTTTAAAATATCCTTTATTATTTCCAGTTTGGCCTATTTAGGGACCCTTTTTTAAACTATATTTATATGGCCATATATATTAACCTGGATATATTTAAGACCCTTTTTAAGATTACCAGCCTGGCCCCTATATTATATAAAAGGGTTAATCGGCCTATTATTATTCCTATCCTATATGGAGGCTTTTTAAGATAAATTATAAATGGTCTGTATTCCTTTTTTTATTTTTATTATTAATAAACACTGGCCGTATAATTTAAAGGCGTAATAAATAAAAACCCTTATAAGTATTATACCTCCGGGTGGGCGAATTATTTTTAAGGTTAAAAGTTTAATACTTTTATTTATTATATATTCCCCTTTTTCGAATATATTTCCGTTTTTAGGTATACCGGGAATAAGTATAATAATTACCTTTAATTTGGCGAGGTTTATATAATCGAAAATAAAGGTTTTAAAAAATATATATTAATTTTAAACTCCGATCCTTTTTATAATGGTTATACCCCTTATAAAAAGTTCCGCATTAAAAAGTTATTTAATAATACGGTATAAGAGTAAAATATTAAGTATTGGGAGAATTACTTCGAAATTATTCTCGGCGGCCCTAATCTTTTAAAAATTATAAACGTTTTAAATTTAGGGGTTAAAAATATTCCCGGCCTAATTAGGCCTTTTATACAGCCGGTATAAGGGTTTAATTTTTTTGGCGTTTATAATCGAGGGGGTGGCCGAGATAAAGCTCCTAAAAAAAATAACGGTAATGGCGCGGCGGCCTTTTAAGCTCCTATTTATTATAAGGGTTTACGCTTTCGTAAGGAATAAGGGGTATTATAAATTTTTTAAAATTAAACCATAATTTTTTCGTCCCGCGATTAATTCTTTCGCTATTACTAAAATAAAAATTATATTATATAGGATTATTTAATGGTATCCTTTAATATAAAAAATTAAGTTTTTCCCATAAAGGAATTTTTACTTTTGCGTATAGCCCTTTAAATAAAAATCCCGCCCTTTTTTCTTTATAAATTAAATAAACGAATTAAAATTTAAACGGGTAACCTTTTCCTAAAACTGGGAGGTTATTTTTAATTATTATTTATAAATGGTTTAAAATAAGGCTATTCGGTATAATATGGAAACGGGAAAAAGGAAACGTAAAAATATTCCCTTTTAGATTTTTAAATAAAGGGATATGGTTTTTTTTTTATATACGTGTATATACCTCGGATTATTAACGGAGCTTTAAATATATGGTTTTTATTAAATCTTTCCATAATATTTGGTTTTAAACTGGTTGGGGTTTATTATTATATAAAAAAGGGGATATAAAAAAAGGGGAATTTTTTTTTATATAATAATTCCTTTAAAGGTTTCGTAATACTGTACAGTTTTATTCCTTTATAAAAGGAATATTACCGAATTCTTCCGTAATTATTATTAGGATTTGGAATTATACTTTTTTCGTTATTTTTAAAAAAGGTACTTTCCCCGATTCCCGTTTTTTGTTTTTTAATTTTTTTATATTACGTGGTTTTTTTAGCCGTAATATTATAATAATACGTTCGGCTAAATTTTTTTTTTTTCCTAATTATTATTATAAAATATTACCGTTCGGTATTAATCCTTACCCAAATTTTTTAATATATTATCCCTAATATGGCCTTTCGAGCTATCCTCCTTATCGCTTAATCCTATATAATCCTCTCCCAATTTATTATTCCATTTTAAATAAGGTTCCCATTTTTTCCAGGTATTATTACTAATTCCTGCCGGCTTATTCCATTATCCGTTTTTTTGGATAAATTTTTTAACCTTATTGCTCCCGATTATATGCTTAAAGGGAGGGCTCCCTTTATAAAACTCCTTAAACTACACCGTTCTTCCTTTATTCGAAAACTTATAAATAATATAAGGTCCTATTCATTAAAGGTTTTATTTATTTTTTATACTCCTAACCCTTATAATTGGTATCTATCGTAATATTAAATCCCCTTTTTTTAATGGGATTTTCCTTATTTTCCCGTTATTCTTTTTATCCACATACTTGGCCCTCGCTTCCCTATTCCGTCGTAGGATTCGGGCTACCTCCGCCAAGTCCGTTTTTTTCCGTTCTATTACCCGGCTCCTTTCCGCCAAAAAATCCGCATACGGTATATTATCTTTCCAATTAATTATTTTTCAAATAAGGAGCGCCATTTTAATAAGGGTAACCATTTTTTAACCGTATAATAATGCGTATAAGAAAAATCCTGTAATTTGGTTTATTATAATTCTTTATATTATTAATACCCCTGGGTACGTATTAATCCAACTGCCGCCTAATTTTAATAATATATCCCTAATATTTAAATGGTGGTGTTTTATTCCCCCTTATAATTATAAATTATACGCCGATACCGTAATTTTGGCCAGGCCTATTTACTTTATAAATTTATCCAAAAATCCTCGGTTTTTTAGTCCTCCATTAATTACCAATTTCCTATATATCCCATGCTTATAAATTATATCCTGCCAAATAAAATTGGCCATTTACCCTACGGTGGCTTTTCGTAATAATCGCCCTTAAATCCATTTTATTAAATTATATTTGGCCTATATAATATAAATATACCCTTTTCTTAATGGTATTTAAAAAATATTAAGCAAAACCTTAAAAAAGGGGATTAAAATAAGGTTAAAAAATTTTAGCGGTATTTTAAACCTTTAAGGGTCTCGCTTTTAATAAATTAGGCAAATTCTTAATACCTCCTGCACCTATTTCTATTATCCTTTTTAATAATAACATTAAACGATAAAATTAAATATAGTGTTCCGTTTTTTATACCCTTTATAAATATAATTATTTTAAATAATATATTTCCGGGTTTAATTATTATTAATTATTAATTATAATTATAATTTACCCCTTAAGGTTTTGCGCCAAAACTTTTGGTCCCTTACCAGGTAATTTAAAGCCTTCCTTTTTTAATAAAAGAATAATTTATAAAAAATATTGCTCGGTTTTTTTAAAATAATAAGAAAATACATTATTTTTCGGGATTTATTACTTTATACTTTTCCTTTTAAAATTTTAATATTCCTTTAATCCTATATAATCCTAAGCACGTATAATTATATATTAATAAAATCTTCGATATTTTCCTTTAATTTATTATTTTTTTTAATTTAAGGGTCCTAGGGGTTTTTATAATAATACATTTACCATAGCGTTTTTACTTCTTAATATATGCTTTATATTAAAATTAAATTACCATATTTATATAATCCATTTAATAATAAATACTTCGGGTAAATTAATAATATTATTATTAAACTAATATATTATATTAGCCGCATCCATTTTAAGGGTAAAATACGCGCCGTATAAATAATTCCGTAATTACTTTAAAATTATAAACAGCCCCTTATATTTTAGCTTGGCCGAATGGTATATTCCTTCGGCTCCTTTTTAATAACCAAACTCGTACCTCGCTATTAAAACCTTCCCTTCCCTCTTTTGGCCAATCCATATTCCCTATCCGATTCTTAATACATTTGCTTTAATAATAATACGCCCTGCCTTCGGGGAATAATTAATTTTAATTAAAACTAGGGATAATATTAGGGCTTATTTAAAAATCTCCGTTATTTTTATATACTTTTCCTTTTAAATAAACTGCGCCCCTATACGGGTAAATTCGTATAAGGGTTTAATAATATAAATAAAATCCTTAATAAACATTCGGTAAAAAACCATTATATTAATAAATCTTTTAATATTCGATATATTTTTAAAAACCGTCCATTTTTTAATTTTAATAATTTTGGCCTATTTAGGATTACGGCCATTCGTTCCGTATATAAAACCTATTATTACGGCTAATTTCTGGTACCATTTAAATTTAATTATAAAGATTATAATCCCGGCTAGTTTATTTTATAATAATACTTAATCCAAATTCCTAATATATTCGGCCATATATTACTATACCCCTGGGTAAATTTCTCGCTTATTATATATAATAATAAAACCTTTAATCGTAATATTATTAATAAATATCCTATATATTATTGGAATAAAACCTAAAAAAATAATGGAAATAATCCTGTAAAATTAAATAATATTATTTATTCCTCCTTGCGGAAGCGTGGTTATTCTAAACAGGCCGGCGAATATTATAAAAATAATAAAATTTCGGGATTTTAAATTAAGCATCATTTAATTATATCCGAAGTAAAAATCCAGGAATAAAATAAACTAATAATAGGTTATATTCTTTATAAATTTATCGGTAATTGGAGGTATAAAAGTATTATAAATTATTACCGAATTAAGCCTTTCCGCTAAATTAATTAAATAATACTTCCCATTTTTTTTTTAATTAAAAACCAGGGGTTACGGTACGCCATTTGGTTTAATTTAATTACCCCCTTTTTTTTTCTTTTTTTAAGCATTTCGATTACCACCATTATTAACACCTTAGGAATAAAAATACTTTTAACCTACCATTTTATATAAGGTACCGTATTAATTTTTTAAAAAGGGGTTATATTAAGGTTAACTTTACCTAAATATTTTCAAAATTATACCAACGCTTATTCTTTATTTATAAATATATTTATAAATATCCTTTATTTTTCCCCTTATAATTCCCCAAAAAATTCCAAAATTTTATTCCTTTTTTCCAATATAAACCTGGTGCCATTATACCCTGCCTTATATAATTATAAGCAAATATATTCGTTTTATTTAATATTATTACGATTTTCTTTTAATGGTTTATTTTTTTCCCACTTTTTTTTATACCAGTCCGGGTTTACGGGGGCCGCTTTATACCCTATTTAAATATCCACGGGCTTTATTTTATCCGCTATACATTTATATATAATAAAAATATTAATAATATTGGTATTATTAAGGGGAAATACCTTTTAGGCTTCGCCAATACCTAGGATTTTATTAATAACGAAATCTTATATTCTTTTTTTATTATTTCGCAGCTCCTAATCGTTACCCTTATAATACTCTCCTGGAAAAACGTCCAACCTTTTCCTGGCAGCTTCTCTTTTATAATTAAGGTTCCGTAAATAATTATAAGGCTTTTTATACCCCTACCCTTTTAATTAATAAAGGGTAATCTCCATATTTAGTTTTCCAATTTAAATCTTTTTATTTAAAAGGTTTTCCCCTTTTTACGGCCCATTAATATACCCCTCCATGGGTATATTCTCCTTAAATTTTTTCACAAGGCGCTTAACTTCCTTTATAAAAAATTAGGCTATTATTTCTTCATTATCCGAATTTAAAACTTTTATTATATAGGCAGGGATTTCGATTTTACCAGCACGGGGTTTCCCTAATCTTATACTGGTTTTTTTTTTTTTATTAATTAAATTATAAAGGTTTTTTATATTTTCCTAAAAACCTTTATTCCTTAAAAATAAATATTATAAAGTATTTTTCCATATTTTCTTTTTAGGATTAGGTTTATAATAATAATAATATAATTACTCCCTTTTATTTTAAACTCCCCGATTAATATATTACGCTTTTTATTATAATATTATTTTTACCCCATTATTATAATAAAAGGTATTTCTAATATTATTTTTAACGCCCTTTTTCGATTTTCTTTTAATATAAAGAAATTTTATATAATACGTTTAAGTTTTTAAAAAACGTATACCTATTACCGTATAACCAAGGCTAAATTAATCTTTTAATTATTATAACCGAAAAACGCAATTCGCGCCTAATAAACCTTAAAGCCGTATTCCTAGGCGTAGGTTCGTTTTAAAATATTGGCTTTTACGCCTATATTTATAATAATCCTGGCCAGCCTATTTTTTGGCCCTCCTATACGTATTAATAAGCACGGGCTTAGGTAAAAGAAAAAAGGGATTATTAAGGGGATTAATACTAATGGATTAAAAATAATAATTAAATAAAAAACTGCCTTTTTTCCCTTTAATACTGCCGCTTTTAGGCCTCCTGGTAGGCTTATAAATAAAACCCTAAAGTTTATACGCTTATATTATTAATATAATTAAATACGTATAAGGTTTAT
>JAKWBI020001142.1:0-10030 GCA_022664585.2 Zalerion maritima | reverse complement strand
ATTAATTATTTAAGCAATTGCGCCGGGCGCCGGTCTTTGGTACAAATGCAGCGGGGGATACCTCCGGCACCGCTATACTCGTAAAATAATTAAATAATAATTAGGTTATGTAAAAGGTCCTGTAATAAGACCTCTTAGGCTTATTTATACATTTCTTAATATATAAGGTCCTGTGTATTATGGCCTTTTTACGCCTTCTTAAAGTATTCCTATAGGTGTTTGGTGGAGTGAATTATATGGGGTAGGCACTGGCCTAATAAAATAATTCCATTTTCCCATAATTCTTAATATAAACTATTACTGCAATATAAAAATAAACAATTATTATATACCGTATCGGTATTTACCTTAATTCCTGGTTCTTTATCCGTACCATATTAGTATTTCCTAAATGGTGGAATAAAGGGGAATTAAATAATAATAATTTTATAAGTATAAAGGAATTATAAAGGTATATAAAAAGGGATATTATAACGGCTATATATTTTCGCGATAACCTTATTTCGAGATTTGCAAAAAACTGGTGTATTATAAAGCTTTAATTGGCCGAATACTTATAGGCCACCCACCTTTTACAAACTCCCATAATTTTTTCCTATATAATAAAAACTCCTTTATAATATTAACACAATTTTATTATAATAGTATACTTATAATAATTAAACACCTTTTTTTAAAATAGTTTATTATTTTATTACTTATTTTTTTTATTTTTACTAATACTTAATAATACCCATTTACTTTAATTATTATTCTTATAATAATTAAAATAATATTTTAAAATATATATAATTTTTTTTAATACCTTATTAATACCTTTGGAGATTTTTATTGGGAACCTGGCAAGCCTATATTAATCCGCTTAATTAATCAGCTGGATCATTTATTTTAATTAATTATTAGGAATATATTTTTATCTTTTCCGGAGATTATTATTAGGCCTAATAATAAAGCTGGCGAAGGTGGTTTTTCATTTTAAAAAAGGGACCAGCCTTTTATAATACCACGCCGTTATACTTTTAAAGGATAAGGGGAGGAGGCTCCTAATAATGGTAGGAAAGATTTTAGAAAAAGGGGGGAATAAAGGCGTACTGCCTTTTTTAAAAAAAAGAAATTAAAATTATAAGTATTTTTATTAATACCCTTGGCATTATTTAGAAATTAACTTATATTACCCTAGGTCCTTAAAAAAAAGGACCATCGTTTATTTGGTATTCCTATTATTAAGTAAAAATGTATATTAATTATTGGCCGCCCCTTCGCGGTACCATATACTTATTATTTTATAATCGTAAAGGCTTATAAAAATCAACCGGGCCTGGTGCTTTATAACCAGTAAACCACCGATAACGAACGCGCTATTAAGTGTATTAATTATATTAACGTTGGCGAATACTCCTTTTATAAAAATTATAACCGTATTATAATAGGTTATTTAAAGTATATTTAATAATATACCCGTAATACGTTTTAAAACCGAGATTAGGCTACCGATATTAATAATATTAAAATATATAATAATACCGTATGGGGTGCCGTATTAGGAACCCAGGGAGAAAAAGAAAAGAACCCTTTTACCAGTATTAATAATAATACTAGGCCTACCTTTATCTTCTCGTCGTTTATTAAAAAAAAAAAGCGCACCGTTGGCGGGGCGGTATTAGTAAAAAAGGACCAATTAAACCTCTTTAAGCTTCGTATGGCCACCCTTGCGGATAAGGTTAAGGATTTAAAAATAAAGATTAGGGAATTAAAGGAGGAAAGAAGGGAGATAAAAAAAAAGCTTAAAAAGCTAAAACAGAAAAACCAAAAGCTTCGCCGCCTTTAGTTTTATAATTTATTTCGCCGCTATCTTAAGTCTGCCTCGTAAAGCTATTAGTTTTTATATTTTCGTATATTTTTTATTTCCGTTATACCTAATAATATATACCTATAATGGCCGTAATAGCGTTTACTTTAACTTTTATTATTACTTATTTTATTTTTTGGTTACTATATTGGTTCCCATTTCCTTAAAATATTATAATACGGTTATTTAATAAAAATTGCGGAGCTTTATTTATAAAATCCTCGCTAATAACCTTATAAATCCCTCGTATTAACCTTATTATTTCCTTATAAAAAAATTATAAACTAATTATTACCTTATTTATGGTAAAATTATAAAAACGATTAATATTTAAAATATAAAAAATTTAAAGTATAAAAAGATTAAAATATAAATAAATTATAAAAAGACTTATTATTTAAAGCTTATATGGTAAACTGCCTATTTCGGCTTTTCTTTAATGGAGGATTTTCCAGGCCTTAGGATTAGCCCAAACTTTTTTTTAAATAAAAAAAATAACCGTTATTATAAGGGCTTGGTAAAACTATCCGTAAAAATTTCCGCACTCGGAGTATATATTATATTTAATATTTTTCTGGCTATTTTTTACCTTAATTAATAATTATATATATTTATATGGCGGAAACGAATTAAAAAACGGGCGTACTTTTTTTAATAAAACGAATCGTTTATATATTATTATATTAAATACGAATCCTTTTGGATAAAAGCTTAATCCTTAATCCTTTGATTATATGATTAACGTATATCGACTCCCTTAATACCTGGGAAAGCGCTAATAACTCGGCTTTTATTAAAAAAATAATAATCGTATTTTATTTATTAAAGCGCCATATAATAAGGCCTCCGAATAAATAAATGGTATACGCCTGGGTATTTTTGCGGTTTAAAAGGTTATCGGTAAAGGAGGTATTATTAAATATTTCCAAATCGTATATACCACCAAACCTTAAATATTAATTAAAATTATAGAAAAAATAATTAAGTACACGATCCGCCGTTTTAAAATATACTGGCCCTGGGTTTATTAAAAACCTGGCCAATTATACCGTTATATATATAATATTAAGGCGTATAATAATCGTAATATATATTAATAATCCAACCTTTTTTTAATATTTGCGGATTTATATTAAAGTAATAATTCCCTTATAGGAAATTAACCGTTCCAGTTGTATTAAAGTGGTAGGCTTATTATCCGATTTTATTAACCGATAAATCTTTTAAACGTAGATGGCCTGCAAAAGCCAAACTACGCGTTTTTTATAATTGCGAATAACCTCGATACCTAGGAATTACTTAAGGTCGTTTTCTCCAATAAAAGGGAAACACTTTTTAAATTCCTTGCCTAATTATAAAACTTCGGTCCTCCTTTTTTTTAAATATATTAATACGAAATTATCCATATAATAAAAAATTATTAATTTATTTTTAACCATATAATAAGATTCGTTAAAAATAGGCTCGAAACCTTACTTAATAAGTTTTTTAATAAAGGTATTTTATTATAATTTAAATAATTTGCATAATTTATATATAACCTTTTGGAGTTTAAGGATATAATTATAGGTTTTATGCCCTGGCGCTATATATATATAAACTGGTTCGTTTAACGTGGTTTAAGCAAATATATTAATTATATTATATTAAATTATATTTAAATCGTAATATACGGCTATGGCGGTAATTATACGGAAATTTTATATAATTAATATAACGGTATACATTTCTTTAAAATAATGCTTTACTTTTTAATCTTTTTTAATAATAAGGCGTGCCTTATATTTAATTAAATATTTATTAAAGGTAAACTTATAAATATATACCCATATATAATTTAATATTTATATATAATATGGGATATTTATAATTAAAATTTAATCTTAAATATATACCATACCGTGGCTTTTAAGGTAAAGCTTTTTTATTTATTTAAATTTTTCCATTATATTATACTTAAAATAATCGCGGAAAAACCGTGGAGGAAATTCTAATATATTTTTATAAATTAATAATTCGGATTTAACCTTCTCGCGAATATCCGCTCGTTTAAAAACTTAGGTTTTGGGTGGTAATATAAAAGCTCCTTATTTAATCGCTTAATAACGGTCTCCTAATATTATAATTTGGCCGCCAATTAAAATAACTGGGTATGCGCTTATACCCGCCAAAAATGTATATTCCCAGGGCTAAAGCTTTTTACCGTATTATTTTTTATTATTTTTTTTGGTAATTATAAAAAAGGTGGTAAGTATTAAACTTGGAGGTATTTGGGAAAGTATAAAAAATAATTCGAAACGCGATTTTGTGTATTTATATAAATCATCCATTACGGTTATTAATTTAATATTTTATATTTCCCTAATAATATTCTTATAATCCCCTTATAATTTTTCTAAGGCGGGGTTATTAAGCCAATCGGCTTTCTTTAAGCCATTATGGAAAAAGGATTAAATTCCCGTTTCTTAATATTTAATTATAATATAATTAACCAATTAGGAAATATTGTCCATATTTAGGACTCGGAGATTATTCTCTAATATTTAGGCCTTCCTATTATATATTATGGACTTATTAAAAATAATATCTCGGGTAATAATAATTCGATAAAAAAAAATCCAAATATAATATTAATTAATTAAGGAGTACCCTATAAAGTACCCAATTTAAGCTTTTAAATTTAATTTATAATAACGGGCTTCCTTTTTAAAAATTATAATCATTATAATATAGGCAATATATCCGTAAACCTTAAAATATATATTTAAAGGCTTATTACAGTGGAACCTTTTAAATAAACTTTATTATCCGCGGTTATATATAAGGATACGGTTAAAAAGGTAAACGGTTAATTTAATAATCTCGGGCCAAAGCTTTTTAGAAAAACTTCCTTTTATGGCTCGAGCTTTTTATTTTACCAATCCACCCATCCTTTTTACCAGCCCGTTTTACGCCTAAATATATAACGTAAAAGCCTTAATATAACGTCCTTTTTTTTCGACCATCTTTTTAACCCTGGAATATTAAATAATAATCTTATTATTTAATTTAATAATCTTAATAGGGAATTAATATTAAATTACCCATATTTTAAAAAAGTTCTTTAAAACCTATATTAGGGTATTATCCCTGCGGTTTTTAAAATAATAATCCCAAAACATTCCCGTATACCTATCGGTTAAAAAAAATAAACTTATATTATTATTATAACCCTTTATATAATTATAAAAAATTAATATTATATATTCGCCCGCCCCTTTAATTAATACTTAATAGGATTGTTAAATTTATTATTTGGCTTTATTAACGGTGCATTATTGATATTCCGTTATAATAGGCCCTTTCATTTTAACGCCAATTAAATGGTTAATTAATTTTTGGAATGGCTCGGGATTTAGGTAATTTAAACGGAAATACCACTTAAATACCTTTTAAGTATATAATCTCCGTAAAGCGTATAATATATATAAGTTTTATTTTTTTTTAAAACTTTATAATATATAGGAAAGGTACCTTATATAAGGCCCGAGCGTATATAAAAAAGGGGTATATACTTTAAAATAAACTAGCTATACTAATCGAGGAATTATATTATAAATGTCATAGGCCCACCCATGTCACAACGTACACATAGCGGGCTAACCGCGGGACCGACACGTATAAAAAGCTATCCATAAATCGTTCCCCCTATCCCAAGCCTTCCCTCCCTCCTTCCCTCCTTTTTCTCCGTAAATCGAATATATATATTATTATGGTACTTATTATTACTCCTTAATATAACCTTAACCCTTTATATATATTCGATTTTTAAATAATCCCTTACCATACTTTATTCCGCACCCACCCCGCAGCGCCTTTACCATAAATAATAACCCGAATAAAAATAACCAGGCTCCCGCCGGCGGATAAATATAATAAACCCTCCCTAAGGCGGTAACGTTATTTATTTACCAGAAAATAACCCGGGCATTCGCGGCCGTTAACAACGAGTCCGCCGCCGAGTTAAATAATATAAAAAAACGTTTAATTTAAATGCTCGCGGCCCTTGATATCCGGATCTCGGCGGCGCATTAAATACCGCCCGCCCTAATAAATTATAACCCGCCGGTTATAACGATCCCGTAACGGAGGCAGCTCCCCTGGCCGGCGAAATTTAACGGTAATAAAATAAAATGGAAAATATTCCGGGTTAAAATTAAACGCAAATTAATCCTGGACCAGGACCTTATTAAGGGCGATGCATTTTTATAATATAGCATTAACGCCTGCCTGGAGGATAAGCCAAAAGCCCTTATTATAATATTTTACGGCAAAGGCGAATCGATAAATTAAAATCCCGCGTAATTTATTACGCACCTAAAAATAATATTCGGGGATTTTAATAATTACGAACGAGCGGCGAAAAAACTCCACTTTTTACGCTAAGGGAAAAGGTAATTATTTCCAGCCTTTTATTCCCAATTCGAACAATTCCTGGTAAATGCAAGGGGTGCCGTATGGGATAATTTTATTAAGCTTATATTATTAAATAAAATAATATACCAATGCCTTCGCCTGGTATTAATATCGGTTTATTTTCCCAATTTTTACTAAAAGTGGGTTCGCATAATTATTAATATTATGTTTTGCCTAAATTTAATACTGGGTAAAAAAGGGAATAATGCATTAATAATATATTAATCGCATTCCCAAAAGGACCCGAACACCTTAATATTAAGGGTAAACGCCATAAGTTTTAAATTAAGGGATAAACCATGCCGCGCTAAATAGGTAACCGCAATTAAAATAAAGCGCCGGCGTAAAAAAGGCTAATATATTCGGTGTGGATTTAATAGCCATTTTATTTTAAAATATAAGTTAGCCCCGGCCAAGCCAATTAAAAAGGTCCGGATTAATACCGTGGGCGTAATACCCCATTCGGGGGCGTTAAGCAAGGACGAAAGGGAAGATAAGTTAAAAGGGTAACTCTTAAGCGTAGGCGTGCCCAAAAGCCGCCAACGCGGAGCGAAATAATAAAGGGAATAAAACGAATAAACGGCACCCCCTTTTTAATAAACGTTTATTTAAATAGGATTTATTTTACCGACGCTTTTATTAATAATGGGTGCTTATATTACGGCGCGATTTATAATTCCTTTATTATTAAACTCCGCCTCCCATATATTTTAATACCCGCCAGGGTATTAATATACGTGTCCGCATTACCCGCGCAGCGAAAAGCGGTGGTAATAAAGGCGGTATATATAAATATTAATATCGACGGGTATTTTTAGTATTATTTTTATTACCCCGTCCCAAATCTTTTATACCTAATAATATTAAGCAAGCCATGGTGCGAAAAAAAAGCGGTCGTATACGAAGCGGTAAAAAAGCGGATTTATATTGGTAGGGCGAACCTTTCCGTAAGGGAAAAAAAATTAAGGGGCGCCGTCCTAACGGATATATAATTAATTAATATCGCCTTTTTATATACCATGGTATATAAAGCAGGAGCGAGCGACCTAATATTATTCGCAATATCCCTATATAATATTAACGAATAATTAAAGGTATTAATGGCCAAGTTATTTTGGCCATTCGATAAATTAAAAGGGCTGGAAAATATATTCGAACCTAATAAAAAATAGGCGTTATTACCCCACCGCGGTTTTATAAACCATATAATAAAATTAATAAAAAATACCGAGGGAAAAAACCCGCAAATATTATAGGGTCCGATTTACGGTATATTAAGGGAGGAATTATTGGTTTTATAAAAAACCCTAACGGAGTTATTTAATACGGGTTATATAAGGGCCAGCAGCTTTCCCGCACGCGCCCCGGTACTTTTTATTAAAAAACCGGGGGGCGGGTTATATTTTTATTATAATTATAAGGGGTTAAACGCGATTACACGCCAGGACCGTTACCCTTTACCGCTTATTTATAAAATATTACGGACCCTGGCCAAGGCGCGTTGGTTTACCAAGGTAAATATTAAAGCCGCCTATTATAAATTACGCGTTCGCCATAGGGACGAATGGAAAATAACGTTTGGAATTTATTTCGGCTTATATAAATGAACGGTAACCCTATTTGGCCTTAATAATGCGGAAATATTATTTTAATAATATATTAATAATATATTACGCGAGTTTTTCGACGTATTTTATACGGCGTATATAAATAATATACTGGTTTATTTAAACGGTATAAAGCGAGACGATATATTAAAGGTCCGCCAAATTATAAAAAAGCTCCGTAATATAAGCCTCCGATTAAACCTAGCCAAATGCGTTTTTATAATAAAAAAAGTAATATATTTTGGGTTTATTATAATAATAGGAAAAGGGATACGCACCGACCCGGAAAAATTACGGGCCATATGCGAATAGGAAAAGCCTATAATCGTAAAAAGGGTCCGCGATTTCTTAGGCTTTGCTAACTTTTATAAGGAATTTATCGATTAATTTTCCGATTTAAAACTTCCGCTTTCCGCCCTTTTTAAAAAGGGAAAAGGGTTCCATTAAGGCCCTATCGAATCCGAAGTATTCCAGCGATTAAAAAAGGCATTTATGGCCCCCCCGGTATTAGCGTAATTTAACCCGGCGGCGGAAATGGTTCTGGAAACCGATAACTCGGGGTAAGCGATAGGCTTTTGCCTTTTTTAATAAAATAAAACGGGAATATTATACCCCGTGGCCTTTTTTTCCCAGCGGTTAATACCCGCCAAATATAATTATAATATTTATAATAAGGAATTCCTGGCCATAATAAAAAGTATAAAGGTATAAAATATAAAACTTTATAATATAACCGGCGTATTCCAAATACGCTCGGACCATAATAATTTACGGTACTTTATTGGGAATACGTAGTGAGCGTAAGCGAGCGAAGTATTCGCTTTCTAAAATCATTGAGCCCGTGAGGGATTACTAAGACTTACAGGGGGGAACTGGCTCAAAAGTCGAAAACTATGAAGTCCTTCCTAATTAGGCGAAAAATAATACCACGAGATTTTACATTATTATTCACTAAAATCATTAAATGGAATAGCTTCTTCTGATTATTTTACAATATTCAAAAACCCTTATCAGTAACTTTAAAAAAGAGCTATAAGCTTATCAATAAACTGAGAAATATATTTAATGTGGTTTTCCCATGTGGTCTAAGCCCCGTACGACCAATAATAAAACGTCTGTGCATTTGCTTTCGCGCAAATATATATCTGCCCGCATCCGCCGTAAAAAAGGGAATAAAAGAAGTTTAAAGTTATAAAACGATATATTAGGAGTTTCGCTATATAAAGCATATTTTTATTTATTTTTACAATTTTATTTGCGTTTTTAATATTATGTTAAAAATTTACTATGGCCGTAATCGTAAGGCGGGAAAATTTATAAGGGCGGGCTGATTATATGCCCAACCACGTTAGTATACGGCTTTCGGTAAATGCACTTCAGCCAGCCCGCATCGGCCGGAATAAATTGATTAAAAATACAAAGGAATAAGCAAAATGCTGTTTAAATGATTACCTTTTAATTCCAACTTTAATTATATTTTTACGATTTTATTTACGTTGTTTGGTTAATTTCTAAAATCTATTATGGCCGTAATCGTGAGGCGGGAAAATTTGTAAGGGCGGGCTGATCATATGCCCAACCATATTAATATATGGCTTTCGGCAAAAGCACTCCAGCCCGCATCGGCCGGAATAAATTAATTAAAAATAAAAGGAAATGGGTAAAATGCTGTTTAAATGATTACCTTTTGATTCCAACTTTAATTATATTTTTACGATTTTATTTGCGTTTTTTGGTTGATTTTTAAAATCTACTATGGCCGTAATCGTAAGGCGGGAAAATTTGTAAGGGCGGGCTGATTATGTGCCCAACCACATTAGTATATGGCTTTCGGTAAATGCACTCCAGCCCGCATCGGCCGGAATAAATTAATTAAAAATAAATGGAAATGGGTAAAATGCTATTTAAATAATTACCTTTTGATTCCAACTTTAATTATATTTTTACGATTTCATTTGCTTTTTTTTGGTTAATTTCTAAAATCTACTATAGACGGAATTATAAGGTGGGAAATAATAAGGTGGTTTATATCATGTAATCTAACTAATACTGGAATGTCTATGCATACGCAGATTTGCACAGATATAATTGCCCGCATCCGCCGTACTAAAGGTAATAA